>AYEL01065840.1:0-42298 GCA_000484575.1 Olivierus martensii
TTTATTATTAAAATATAATTTTTTTTAATTTATTAAAATAGTTTAAACAAATTTTTAAATATTTATCAATTTATGAATAATTTGTTCCATTTTTTTTTAATTTAATCTAAATAAATGATTGATAAGTGATCAATAATTAAATTATATTTCGAAATTTTAAATAATTACGTTTATGAATATAACATACGTAATAAGTTTTAATTATTATAAAGATTGTTTAGCTTTTATCTGTTTATTAATTATTGTTGCTTAAATGGCAATTATAATTTATATTGCAAACATTTTTTTCAACTTATTAATATTAGAAATATTCAATTCAAAAGTGATTTAACAAAACAAATTTCAAATTTTAAACATATTAGTTTAAAGTAAATTTTGATTTGTTACCCCAAATCTGTACAATCATTTCCTATTTTATGTAACATCTATCTGGAGTGCTTAAATTCTATTTTAATAATTTTTAAAAAATTCAGTATAGAAATATAGTAAATGTTATAAATATTAGCAATACTTACCAATCGTAAGTTACAAACTTACATACTCATTCTCTACATTCAATAATAGCATAATTACAGTATATACTGTATAGATGTTTTACACTATTGCACAATAATAATTATATATAACTGCTATATTTTTATATTGTATTCTGTCTGCTAAATTTGATTTCTATAAAACTTCTACTTATTTAAAAATTTCTGGAATGATTAATTTACATACAATAATCCAAATACATACAAAATATATTATAATTATTTCCGAATATTACCGGTACTACTATTGTATTGGCTTCAGTTTTGGAATTTAAATTTTATACAAATTATTAATAATATATGCAATATATTTTTGAAACAGACAAATTTTTACTTACACTTAAAACTTTTAGTTTTTAAAAAAAATTGCTAGTAATTACAATAAATTATTATCTATCAAAAAACATGATTGATTTTTTGAAATATTATTTTGGCATATCAACTGAACATTTTGAATTTAATTATTGAAACTCGTTTATTTAGAAAATTAGTAGAATTGAAATTATTGCAAATTTTTGAATTGTATGTCATGTAATCTAAATCTGTTAGAAAAAAAATAAATTTTTTTATTAATAAATTAATATCAACCATTCTTTGTAAAATAAATTTTTACGATAATTTTCGATATACTGTATGTATATATTTTATTAGATTAATCAATTCCAAACGCATTTGTGAAACCGAGTGATTATATAGAAAACTTTAGTTTGAAGTAATAAAATCCAAAATCGAATTATTAAATCTCGATTATTTTTATAAAAAATATGAATTAATTCAAATCATCTATCATATTACGTGTGAGAGAGATTTCATTTACATTCGCTATTTGTGAATATTAAGATAGAACAGGGTTTAGGCAATGAATTTTTACTGTTGTTTGGAACCATTTTAAGAATACAAATTTTATCGATTTCTACTAGGAATCGATAAAATTTGAATCAGTCGCGTTACATTTGCGTCAACTGACTGAGAAAACGTGGTCAGATGATAACCTTTACTAGACGTCCTCTTCTGAAATTTCAAGATTTTTCAACAAACAAGAAATGAGTACTGTCGTCTGTTATAAACTTTCATTTCAGTTAGGATTCATTCATATGATTGAATGAATGAATCCTACATAATAATAATTTTTTTTTTTTTTGAACGATGTCAAATATTACATCCTATCTCTCTATCTGGGTAGATTGTAACACCCTGTCGGGTAGGTTACAACACTATAAATTTTCAAGAAAATATAGTCTATGTCCAAGTTTCTCGCACTTAAATTTTAGGATATAGCCTAATAACTTTCAATTTAATTCTCTGATTAATAATCAGAAGCACAATTGAAACAAACAAATAAGAAAGGAAGTGATTCACTTCCTTTCTTGTTTACTACATTGTATTAATTTTCCCCCACACTATGGTTAAGACAATTATCGAAAGTTCCCCATTATTATAACTGTTATAGTTTTCATTACACATGAAATAAAATTACTTTTCTTCATCTGAACTGATACTGCTTGGATATTTGACGTTTGTTAATTGGCACCATTGATTTAGACCGTTGCGTCCCTATGCTTTATGTTACAACTATGGTTACAACCTACTCTAGGTTCCACTATTTTAATTTGGACGACACCATCACAGTTAGACTTAATATATAATAGCAAAGATATAAGATAATGGCATAAACTAATCTGAGCTATTACATGGATGTTATATAGGAACCAGTACCGGCTCTAGAGCTTTCAGTGCCCCGAACGAAAATTTTTGTTGCGTCCCCTCTGTAATTTGAGGGAGCGCAACGGTGAGCGGATTGGGCGGTCGCCTAGTCCCTTCACCGTTTAAATTATATGTAAAAAATAATTGTCTTACTACAATAACAATAATAAAACAGAAAATGCGCTAGCGACTTTGGTGTCCCTTAAATATCAGCTCCGTGAGCGGTCGCTCCTCTCGACTGTATTATTGCTTTAGTAATGCACTGCTTTATACGGCATTTACTTACATACAAATTTACCTGTTAGCACTTATAAGCAGACAGTGTCATAACAAGTGGACTAAAAATGTTTTTTATTTAACTAGAGGAGCGCTTTCGGCTTAATCCGCCATTATCAACTCTTACATAACGTTTTTAGAATCAATGTTCTAAAAACGTTATGTAAGAGTTGATAATTTAATACGGATTAAGCCGAAAGCGCTCCTCTAGTTAAATAAAAAACATTTTTAGTCCACTTGTTATGACACGGTCTGCTTGAAGTGCTAACAGGTAAATTTATATGTAAGCTCGACTATATGTTGAACCGGCCCTGTTAGGAACAATTACTAATAACTGAAATTGATTTATAACAACTTTTAAATCAAGCTAAGTTTTAGTTATGTCGTTCTTAAAACGTTTTTATTGAATCAGTCGCATTACATTTGCGTCAGCTGACTGATAAAACGTGATCAGATGGTAACTTTTACTAGACGTCCTCTTCTGAAATTTTAAGATTTTTGAACAAACACGAAATGAGTACTGTCGTCTGTTACAAATAACTGTCCATGTTATTTTTAGTCCCGGTCTCCCGTCAGCTGGATTGGCCGCGTGGAAACGCTTCGGTTTTCCAATTTAGAAAACCGAATCCCTAGAAAATATTCATCAGAGGGTCCGACTATGCCCCGGCTCATCGATCCCCGTCCTTCACAATCCGGCTGATCCCCTTCGCAGAGCTGGGTAGTCTGTGGAAAGGCTTGTTTTGCCCCGCCACTTAGTATTCTTCCAGAATGGAAAGTGGCGTCATCTACTGACAAAAAGAGTCCCGGTCTCTCTAAAACTTATGTGCTTATATAACAGACATTAATACTGTATAGTTGTCTATTTTTTTAATCGCAATTAATGCTCTCAAATTAACCAATAATGATTTTTAAATATTATAGAAAAGTGGTCTCAAACTGGTGGCCCGCGGGCCGCATCCGGCCCTCAAAGCAATTTTGTATGACCGCAAAGATGTTTTAACTATTTGTTTAAATGCATGTTACAATCAGAAAATTTTTACAATTTAACGTTAATTGATAAAATAACAATGTAAAGTTTTAAAGCGTACTGTACTTAACCTGCGCTGAGCTATCAATAACTATTTCCCATGGATGTATTATTTACATTGTAGCATGTTTTTTAATAAGGTCCATCCTACTCCCACTTTCGCTCTTGTTACTGAGCATCTATGAATCATCCCCTCACGAAAATTTGCCATGAAAATAATTGCACTGTTTGGGAGTACGTACATATGCGAACAGTTCTTTTCACAGATGAAAATTAATAAATGTAACAAAAGAAGATAGTTTCCAATAATTTGTCTTAAAAGGCTACAAATTTTAGCAGATTCACATCGTCATAAGCAGGCTAGCCGGAGGATGCTGCAAACAGTGCGATCGTACAAAGCCCCGCGATCCTGCATGATTCAACTCTTGTTCGAAACTGTTTTGCTTTGTTGCGATCTGGTAAGGGCATGTAGTTGTTATTTTTAAGGAAATCCTAGGATTCTGGATTTCTTATTCTCAACAGAAGACACTCTATCAACCATTCTGGCATTATTAAAAGACACGACAACTTTACACCGGACCCCGCGTTTTCTCGGGCCAGCCCTAGTCATCAAGTGTCAAGTAGTTAAAAAATAAAAAAAACTGTTTTATAATCTCATAATTATATATTATTATTTCGATATCTTTATAAGAAAAATAAATATTTTCCTTTCATTGTAATTTTGTTTTAAAATATTCGGCCCTTCATTTCCTTTTGAATTGGGCATTCGGTCCACTCGCAATTTGAGTTTGAGACCACTGTTATAGAATATATTAATATATCGTAACTCTCACAGAAGAACAATTTTATACTTTCATACTAAATAATTTATTAGTAAAAAAGTGTTAAAATTTATAACTTTACTGTATATTTATTTATTTTTGCGTATTACAATTTTTAATATATACTATTATTAATTGGTAATCTTGAACGAGAATAAAAACACTGGCTAGCATATTTTTAAAGTAAAAATATATATTTTTTCATACTTCTGCATTTTTTATGTTAATGTATATGAAATATAGAATTCAATTTTTTTTAATCAAGAATCATACAACTCACATTATATAATGAAAAATAAAGTAAGGAAAATAAAAAAAACTGTTATATTAATTTAAATAATTAATTGTGAAGATTATTATAGGTTCTTGGCATCCAAACTGTAAGTGGGACTGGAGCATTGAGAATGGGTGCAGAATTTCTTACCAAATGTCTTCATTTCCGAACATTCTATATGTCTGATCCTTGTTGGCGTAAGTAAATTAGATTTAACATTAACTTTTGAGAAGTGAAGTAAAAATGGTGAGACTAAAACATACCAGAAGAAATAACTGTAAAAAATTTAAAAAAAAAAGATTAATTGAATAACAGGATAAAAAATGAATTTCTTTCGATCTCAGTGATTTTATTTCATTTTTAGAAACATACACTAAATAGTTATTTATTTATTTCTTGGAATTTTCTCTGAAAACATTTTTCTCATATTTGTAAAACAATTTTTGAAATGATTAAACCCTTAACAAATTAAGCAGTAAAGTTAAATAAATATCTGAGCGATCATATTAGGTAAGTTAGAAAGTCTCAATTTAAAATTTTGATAAGTGCTAAACCAGCGGTTCTCAACCCTTTTTTTCCTCGGGCCACGTACATTTGTTTGTTACATTAAGCGGGCCGCAACATGCTATATCAACAGTCGGCAGCCGGTTGATGTCACGTGAAAAAAATTTTATGAGTGCATCAGGAAGGACCTAGCAAATTAGGAAACTAATTTTTTTTCAGATGTTAAAAAAAACTTTTAATATCAGAATTTTTATTTATTTTTAGCATGTGGGAGAAGAATTCCGCGCTTTCATTAAATTCATTACTGTGCGTTCCGGGTCGCACGTAAAAGCTTGGCGGGCTATATGTTGCCCTCGGGCCCAGGTTGAGAATGGCTGTGCTAGACTGATAGGAAGCATCATTGTCAATCTGTTATCAAGGTGATCAGAGCTGAAAATAGGCCTGGTTATGTTAATGCTTAAAAGGAAATGGTTGTAAAAGTAAAAACTGGAATTTTTATTTACTTATGACAATAATTGTTCTGACATCAATATTGTAATTTGCTAAATTACAATACTGATATCAGAACAATCCTCAATGACTTTGCTTTATTTTATTTCTAAACACAGAAAAATAGAATTAAACTTCGCTCTAATTTTCATGTTAGACGCTTCTTACTATTTCTTTATGTATTTTAAATTTTTTTAAATAAAATTACAGTACTTCAATTCAGAAGTTATTCCTATGAAGGATTCAACGGTCTGTGATTTTCCATTCTTGGATAAATTCCTAAACTTTGAAGTTTTATTTTATTTGTTTTAAACGATCACATCGATCTGAGAAAAAGGGTACTGTACAGTATTTCAAAATTTAAATTACATTTAAAGATAAAGTCGCTATGTTTATTACGTACATTTTCTGAATACTAAACTGGGAAATCGAAAGAAATATCTGTACATTTTTCATATTTGATGATTATTTTAGTCACGTATATTTTATATCGTATTTACTTTTTCAGTTTGGATGTGTTTTAGTTTCTTAAATGTTTTGCTTTTATTTTTGATTTCTTTTTAAAAGTTTCATATTCTTATATTTTTTTTTTCCTAGCCAGCCATCATATTGTTTTTCCTTTAGCTGGATTTTGCGATATAAAAAGATATCGTTATTGGGATTCTTCTACAAAAGATCTTGATCTTAATGGAATGTTAGAAGATTTACAAGTACAGTTAAAATAAAGTTCTATAATTTATTAATTATAAACTGCAGACTAAAAGCTTATTAGAGGAAATTTAATTTTAGAATGCTCCTGAAAGATCCATTATTCTTCTTCATGTTTGTGGACATAATCCAACTGGAGTTGATCCAACTCAAGAGCAATGGAAGATTATTGCTGATGTTATGGAGGTATTATATCCTTTATATTTTATTATATATGTAAAAATTTTCGAAGTATACTAAATATTTTTTATTCAGCATAAAGATGTTAAGAGAGATATTTATAATTCTTAAATATTTTTTCAGTGATTCTTTATTTCTATTACCTGAAGATAAATTTAAATATTTCAGATTTCATCCTGGAGCAAAGACAATTATCATAATACAGTGAATTCCGCTTAATGACAGCCGCATAACTGAGCCAAATCTCAAAGAACGGAAACCAAACTAATATATAATTTAAACGCTTAATTGGAACAAAATAGCAGAAAAGAAATTTCCAATTTTTGATATATTTTAGGGATTTTTCGAAAGTATGGCAATACTACGTACACTAATACTTGTTGTGTGCTTTCTTAAAAAAATCTTTATAAAAAATTATAACAACATTTTATTGTACCGGTAATTTTTTAGGTTAAACCTTTCTTCAAGATAATAGACTAACACAATGGAGCTAGTCGTTTTTTCGCGTACGCATCGTCGAAACACTGTCGCCGCATTAATATAAACATCCATTCTTTAGTAAAATTATAAGTAAATATCATTGTGGATACCCCGGTTTAGAACCCCTGATTTAAAATAAATAAAAAAGCAATATTGTTTTAAGCGTTTCTTTTATGCCGAATTTTATTGTTTGTACCCACGATTCGTATTTGACTGATTAGTTTTCTAATTTATCCGCTTTTGTCATCTTTATTAGTAAGAAATATCCAGAAAACAGCCAAATGGGTACGAAAATTGTTAAGACTCAAACAAATTAATTCACTTAGTTTGCTATAATTTTTAAGTGAAATGTAAAACTCGACTCAATTTAGTTATTATAGAAATAAAAGCATAAAAACTGTTCAAAAAGTAAATGCAAAAATTATGCTAGTAAATATGGCATATCCTATGATCAAAATGGTGTATCGTATCGATCTAAAATAACTCAAATTATTTCACTATAAGAAATAGTATCTATTTAAATCGACGAAATTTTTGCCAAAATCGCTTATCCTTTTATCTAATCACACGCTAAATAATTTATAATATCATTTCTCGGTATTGGAAATTGTTAAATTTGCAAATACAAAATGCTTATAATATATCTATTAAACAACATTTTAAAAATATATATATATATATAAAGAACGATACTATTAAAGAACATTAGAGCACCTACATGGTAACGGAACTATTACGTTCAGTTGACGCCATGTTGTCAATTTTGTCTTCGTGTTATATAAAACGTTTTTAGTAATATCATTTATGCTGCAAACTTAATCTATTATTAATAATAAACTACTTCTTGAGTGAAAATTACTTCCAAATTAAGTAATTTCATCATTTACTGATGTCGTCTGCTTTTATTGTTTTTCTTCGGGTCGCTTAGCTACTATATTGAGTAAGACCGCCAAATTTCAAACATTACATCATTACATATGATACGTGTGTTCCAAATCTCAACAGTAAGTCATCAGTGATTAGTCTCTTTTGACGTCATATGATACGTGTGTTCCAAACCTCAACAGTAAGTCATCAGTGATTAGTCTCTTTTGACGTAAAATAACTCAACATCAGTTTGTTTCTGGAATGACTTGCTGAGTGTGGAGATAAGATGGCGGCTAACATGGTGATGAAGACAACAATAGAGAGCTTCAGCAACACAAACGTGAAGTACGAGAATGACGTAGAACGCTAGAATGACGAAATCATGGCGTCATTTCGAATCGTCGCTAATTTTCCTTAACTCACGTCTAAACGTGAGTTAAGGAAAGATTCTATATTAACGACGAAAATAGCAAATTCGACGCTTAGGCAGAAAGGTTCACGTTGGTGATTACCTATATTTATAATGACTAAACGACTAAATATAATGTCATATATTTTTGTATGCAGGTTTCTTAGACTTATATCTATAGGCGTGTTGTAACGAAGCTAGTTTACGAGTCGCTGGCGCTAGCGGAAAGCTAACTTGCCCAATGTAAACAATCCCGCTAGCGAACATGTCACTTGCCGGGATAGTGGCAAGTTGAAATCCTGGCTACTTTACTGTCCACTTGCCGACCACGTGACCCACTTCCGGCTTCTACTGCCCCTGTGTAAACAGTCACAAAACCATTAGCGTTAACCATTGTCTTCGAAATGGAATTCGGAAGATATTCTAAAATTCCTCGATATATACGAGGAATACGAATGTCTGTGGAACATTAGACATTCAGATTACCACAATAAATCCATTCGAGAAAGTAGAATGTCCAAATTATTGCATGTATTGTTACAAGAAAACCTTGTAATAGAAAATATGGAAAGTTTAAGAAAAAAAATAAAAGTGATTAAAAATGTGTACCGGCAAGAAGTTTTAAAAATAGAAAAATCGAAGAAAAGCGGTGCAAGTGTAGATATTTATCAACCGTAACTGATTTGGTTCAGGAAAGCAGATACTTACCTGAGAAATGTCGTGTCGTCAAGACCTAGTACATCAAATTTGGTAAGTTTAATATTAATTAATTCCATTTAACGTATTTCATTTGTAGCCTTTTAATGTATATTTAAAAAAAATACATGTTTTCGCCGAGGGAATAACATAATCTACAATATATGTTTTAATCTGTGAATGTTTTCAAATGATTATTTCCTGTTTGATCATACCCTTAACTTTTCAATGAGGATTATTTGTCCGCATTAAAATTGTTAAATTTAGGTATGCAAGATAACTGAATTGTTACTTCTACGGATTTTTATTGTAAATTGTCTTAAATACTACAAGTCTAACAATAAGATACACCATTTTGTATATAATTATTCGGCTCCAATCGCTCTAAGCTGCCAAGGTACAGATCCTACTCCAGAAAAGTAGTCAGCGTATTCGTCTCGTTTCTCTGCAGCAATTTTACTGTAGTTATTAGAAGTTATATTTTTAACCGCATGTAGACTCAAATTATTTTCTGATCGCCAACTTCCTTTATAAAGCTCTCCCGTGTCTGGATCTTCATAATCAACAGATCCCCTGGTTAGGTAACGCGTAGCAGATGTCGTTCTAAGCCAGTTGTGAAGATAGCAGGCACATTTAATTACCAGATCGATGGTACTTAATTTCAATTCTATAGGCCTTCCAAAAACTCGAAATCTTGAGGCTAAAATTCCAAAAGCGTTTTCAACTACTCTTCTGGCTCGTGAAAGGCGATAGTTAAACACCCTTTGCTTCAACGAAAGATTTAAGTTACTGTAAGGTTTCAACAGATTACTTCGGAGAGGAAATGCATCATCTCCAATTATAACAGAATTATCAGGCCAGTTAAGAAAATTACTTTCTATAGCCAAATTCAAAGTTGAATTTCTAAAATCCGCATGTCATTAGTTCTGCCATTGCTACCAATATCTATAAAGATAAATCGATAATCTGCATCTACTAAAGCAAATAGGATAATGCTGTAAGTCCCTTTATAGTTGTAGAATTCAGAACCGCTATTGCCTGGACGTTTTATTTGACAATGTTTCCCATCAATAGCCCCACAGCAGTTAGGAAAATTCCATCTTAAACGAAATGCTTCTTGAATTTTTTTCCACTCTTCTTTTGTTTGTGGTACCTGTAAAGATTAACGATACTTAGCAAAACGGTATATATATAAAAGCATGACTCATTTATGCTATATATTTAATTCAATTTATGTTATTTAATAAATATTAATAATAAATTTTTTTAGAAATTATGCAGTGATGAAACAGATAAAAATGCTGAAACATGCGAAAAAGTTATTGATATAGCCTAACAGGAGGGACAGAAAATGGCACTGTAAAGAAAAGAAAAATGTCTCCAGTAAAAATTAAACCACCTTCGTCGCGGAAAAACTTGTCATAAGAAAATGTCAACAGTGGAATCAGCCATAAATAAATTGCAAGATATATCTCAAAGGCGTCATACGGAGGACCAGTACGATAGTTTTGGCAAGCACATAGCGGCACAATTAAGACAACTACCAGAACGCAGTTTCATCGTTCTTCAAGATAAAATACAATCTATGATAACAGCGGAGAGACTTAATTTCGTTCAACCTCCAGCATCAGTTGCGGCTTGCGTCACATCATCACCGTTTAAATTTAGCAATACATCATCTCCAAATGGGACAGATTATTTGGATTCTCAAACTTATGACCAAAATCATATTCATTATAACAGATATCAAGAACTCTAATTATTTTAGAGATTTTACTTGTTATATGGACTGTTACTTGTTAATATTAAACATGTATTAATAAAATGTTTTGTACTGCTAGTATTCTTTTTAATTCCTTAAAAAACAATTGTACATACCTTAAGGAAATTATCCAATACTGTGATGACAGATTCCAATACTTCGGGCAAAAATCTTGAGATGGTGCACGGCGGAATTCTAAATATTAAAGCAAGTGAAGAAAAGCTGTCTCCACTAGCAAGATATCGAAGTGTTACCTCAAGCTTCGTTCTTGCTGGAATTGCGCACTTCATTACCGTATTTTTTCTAGATATAATAGGTTCCACTAAATGAAGTAACTCTTCAAATTTTTCCACACTTAGTCTGAGGTGTCTTCTATATTCCTTGGGATCTTCATTCGCTATCTCGCGAACAACTGAATTTGATCCACCATGAATTTCTCTACGCATAATCCAATTTCTACATTTCCTTCGCTTTTTACCCTTTTTCTTAACTAACAAGTAAGTCCCTAAGCTCTTCGCTTAAAATTATTATAACGGCGTCAATAGCTTCTTCAATATCTGTCATTTTAATTTCCCGTACAAAACGTGTGAACTTTGTATGCGACACACAATAGAAAATACAACTTGCCAGTAAATAGGTGCGGCTTCTACTAGTCACGTATAAATAAGAACTTTCCCTGTAAGTCGACTCGCGAAAAGTTCTAGCGGTCTATAAACTAGCTTCGTTACAACACGCCTTATGATATGATAATTAAATTTTGTGTTAAAAACGGTTAAAAATCCTAACTTGAAGAGTTATTTTTATACCATAATTTTAAACATGATTACTGGATACCTCACACTGAGTGGAAAAGCTGTTTTATTTTTATCTAATCTAAATATTTTATCTAGTTCGAAGTGATTTTGAAAAACAAAATCGAATCAACCAGCCACGGACTCGGATGTTCGTGTTCTACGCAAGCGTATTAAACGAATATGATGACGTATACATGTGACGATATTTGGGCAAGTTAAGGGAAGTAACGATTTGCTGAAGATTTCTTCTACTAACGCACGCATGGAACATAAACTCAATGACGTCATTTTTCTTTGCGTTTACGTTCACGTCAATGTCTTGTTGAAGCGCTCTATTAATGAATGTTATAACTTCATTAGCGTTATTAGAAAGCACTAAAATTTATTTGCCAAAAAACAACAACGATGATAATGATTTATAACAGTCTAACTTTTAAAATCTTATCATCTAGTAGGAACTATATTTTTCGCGACGTTGGATAAACGGCGTAAACCGGTGTCAACACACTCATCACGGTCAGATTCTGTGTATATATATATATATATATGAAAGTCACTAATAATTCTTTACATTAGTTAATAAATTCCATGATTACTGTGTATATATATATATACATATGAAAGTCACTAATAATTCTTTACATTAGTTAATAAATTCCATAAAAAGCTTCGATCGAATCGCCATCTTTACGCTAACCGATAAATTAATATTATCCAAAATTTTCCTAGTTTGAGGTCCACTTTTTTGCATATTAATATTAATAAAACAATTTTACAAAATACCGTATAGAAAAAAACAATATAAATTATAAAAAATGTTGACGCGAAACTAAAGTTATTTCCCTTATTGTATTTTTACCATTATAAAATATGTCCGCGTTAATTATTTATGAAACATTATATTACATTGATATTTGCCAGACAAAATTTTATAAAATGTTAAAAAGAAAGAGATTAAAATCTTACCATGGCGAAAGTAAAGCACAAAAAAGCAAACGCAGTCGAAAAACAGCAAAGAGCACGGAAACAAGGCGTCCGAAAATCAAAAAGGCCAACAAAGAACAAGAAAAAATGTTAACGTCAATAATGATAATAATGTGAATAAATGGATTAAACATTTTTAATCTGTATTTTGAAACGATTTATATTCACCACTAAATTAAATAAACATAGATCATGTATTTTAAAAACTTTTTTCTGTAACTGATATTTTACCGACAGTTCGCAAGAACACGAAAATAGTATGTTCCTATAACGCTGTTTTTATGTAGAAAGGTTTTAGGTGCACATGAAACTATAACATGAATATTTTTAAAAAATGTGTTTTTCTAATTTTTTCACTTTCGGAGATGGATAAGCGTAGGATTTTAAAATATTTTGGATTCAAAAGAGATGCAATACGATCATCATTGGCGAAAAGGCAGATGTAAAAATATGCGGCTAAATGGACGGAAGTATCCTAATATATATTATGTGATCGATAACATATTTTATTATTTACTTTATTAAATAGTATTTTTACTATTATTTTTTAAAAGGTTTACATATTTATATAGCCTATTTCGTAACAGCAACATCTTTACAGCAATGGCTGGCAATACGCTTCCTAAATAGGAAAAAATAACATATTTTAGTAAAATGATTTTTCTGTAGTAAAAATTCCTTGAACATAAAGACAAAAATTGAGCATAATTAGCAGAAAATGTAGACATTTTCAAATAATTTTTCTAATGGGAAGTGAGACATCCTAAATGGAGAAATGAATTATAGTGGAAGTTGATGCCAAATGGTCAACATAGATTTTACAGAATTTGCTTCGAATTTTTTTTTTTTTTGGATATAGTCATCTACAGAAACGCCTCCCCTTTAAGTAATTTTCCAATTTTGTGAAAAAGTAAAAAAAAATAAAAATCACAGATACAAATCTGGTGAATAATTCTTGATTGTTATTTTACTAGCGTTCTGGAAACGAGGAGCAAAAGGAACTTTCAACGGATTTTCTGAAAACAAGTTTAGCCACTATTACGGAAATTATGGATCGGTTTATCCAAATTTTGATAGAAGTTCAAAGGTAAGACGAAGTGTCATGAATGTGATGTCTTGTTATCGAAAATTATTTGCTAAACGAAAGAGGAAAAGGCAAACGACGTTTGATGAGGTCTTCACGAAAAAGCAAAAAATATCAAACGAGGAAGAATCTTCCTCATCACAAACATAAATTATTTATGAATACAAATCGAGATTAGCAATAAAAAATGCTTTTTTAAAATTAATAAAAAATTTGTGTTAAGTATGATTCGTTTGATAATATGCATGTCACGATTTTTTATAATATACGAACTGTTGAATATTTATAATTTTAAAACATTATTCTCTAGAGGAGAAAATTATTCAAATTTCTTTGCTAAATAGAGATAAAAGTTTTCAATTATTCATTAATTTGATATTTTTATCAAAGAAGAAAATAGTTTAAAATGTATTTAAAATTAACTTTCGACTTTTAATTTGTTTTTTAATGTTTAAAAATCCGATACAGTTTGCGAATTGTAAATTATTTAAAAAAATTAAATTTCAATTTTATTTGCGTGAAAATAGCATCAGAAGATAAGTTATAAAAATCTGTGCTTAGTATATTTATTCAGTTAAATTATTCCTTTGTTTATTAATGACAAAGAATTCATTGAATACGTGAATAAAGAAAAATGGCGGTTGATCTCAGAAAACACGGAATATTTTCGCGATAAACAGATTCCAGTCTACAATTTTGTGTTATAATAATTACCTTATATTCTAATAAGTCGAAATGAGAAATTTGAGAAAGAAGTTTCTACCGAATTTTTATGAATTTTAATTCAAAACATTCAGTCTAAATAAAGTTGAAGTTACAATTTACAATAAATTTTAGATCAGCGCCGACGTATTGATCCGCTATCTTTTGTTGAAATTTTGAAAAGGAAATTCTATTCCAACTTTTCTACTTTTTCCTATTGTAAACCATACAATCGTAGTTTAACAATGTGATATAAAATCGATAGAAATATAAGTCTAAGTAATATTTATGGCAGAAATAACCTGGTATATAGATAAATAGGGCAATACAATAGTTGCAAAACTATTCCAAATATTTTAAAGGAAAATAAAAACTAAAAAAAACTTTGACTATTCAAATGTAAAATTACGCTTTTAACGGATTATGTTGTTCTTTGTATATACCGCATTAAAAATAAAATGAAGAAAATTTAATATTTTAGAAGATAATCTGAATAAAAAGATGAAAATATTTTAAAGAAAATTTTAGTTCGTGAGATATAAAAATACATTACAGCATACTTTGTTAGATATAAAAAAAAGTCTTGTTATAAACTAGATTTTTATCTATTTTATAATAATATAGTATATAAAAATGTCAAAGAGCACGTACGCAAACTAGATACTAGAAAACATAACAGGAAAATTAGAAAATACATAAAGTTTGAAAGATTATCTTTATGGAAAAAAGTATAATTGGGATCTAGTGATTCGGCATGTTCACCAAAGTTTTCGAAAAAATCAAGAAACTAAAAGTTTTACAACATTTCCTGCTATAACAATGCTTATGCTCAAATAAAAGAATGAAAACAAAGAGGAAAAATAATAGCTTAAGCATTGTAATGGTAAAAAAAAAACATTGTCCAAGTAGAGAATTTCTTGCTTTATCTAATGATCCAAGAAGAAAACGATCTAGCACATTTTACTTTGTCTAAATTACAAAACCATATAATTTATCGTTTCGGTTTTTATTAGGGCATTTACCAGTAAGAAAATTGCTTGGAATTTTAATTTTTTTTCCTTTTCTTTTCAACAATTCATTACAAAAAAATGGAATTACAACTTCTCAAATTGATATAGAAATTAAATGTGTAACAAAATGCAAAAAATGGTAATAAATTTTTTAGAGAATATTTATTAAATTCATGTAAATTAGAAATAATGAAATAAATAGGCCTATCTAACAATTTCTTTAAAATATTTATTCAAAATACAAATTTTGTTCCATATTTGATTTTTAGTAGCTTATTTAAATAAAATATCGAGTAAATTTACATAATTACACAATAAAGTTGGCATTTTTATTTATTTTGATGTGAAAATTGTTTGGTTCAGAAAAGTTAACATTCTTAAAAAGGATACTGATAATAATAGATTGCATATCAATTCGTTATTAGTGTTTAAATTTATAAATTCGCTATAGAAACAAAATTTATCATTAAATATAATTTAAATATAACTAGAAATTTAATAATTACAGTAAACAAAATCTTCAAAGAAATTTTCTGATTTATTTTGTTGCCATTAATAAATAGCATTTTTTCTAGAATAATTTATTTGCAACATATTATGAATATTATTGTTGGTAGTAATGTTCATATTTAATAATTGTGCATTATGAAATTCCTTTTGTATCTTCTGTTTTTCTTTCAGTTTAAAATTAATGAATAATTTTTGTTTTCAGTGCATTGTTTTCTGGCATCAACAATTTTTATCTCTAGAGAATAAATAATAATTTATATACTGTATATTATAAATTTATTTTTATAAAGTTGCTTTAATATACGAATGAATTTTGTATACAAAATCTACTGAAGAAAAGCAACATATAAATGGCATATATATTAGGATTAAATTATTATAAATGCGTATAATTCATTCTATTGAATGCAGCTTTAGGACAAAATACATACGAATGGATATTATATTCTAATAAATCTCACATTTACCTACTTAAATAATTGCATTATTAAACATGCTACTGTCATATATAAATAAGTTCATCCTAAACAGGTCATTAATGTAATATGAGCAACTCTAGATTATATATCTACAAAATATGATATTTTATCGATGGAAAAAGTAAAATAAATTAAATTTTCATCAGAATTCTTACGACATAGCAACTAAAATTAAATGATTCCATAATTTAACAATTTCAAAATGTATAATGAAATTAGTTGATCTAAAATATATATAATTTACTTGCCATTTTTATTTTTAAATATTTAAAATTCAGTATTTTTTAAGATAAAAAAATTTCTAAATTATTAAATAGAAATAAATCAAACAGCAAAATTTGATGAACTGAAACTCTCTCTCTAAAAAAAAAAAAAATATCGAAGTTTAGGAAGTTAAGAATTAAAGTTATTTATTAATAAAACTCTCTAATAATTTTACGAAATATATAATTAATTATTAAAATATTAATGTTACAACACATGTTTTATACGTTTGATATATCATAAGTATAGCCTAATTTTATTTTATGAAGTAAGAATGATTTACACGTATTTATGAATATATCTATTTTATAAAATTGATGCATAAATTTATTTTTAATTTTTCAGTTATTTTAGCCCTTTTGCTTCATTGTAAATTTTTATCTATGTAAATTATGAGTTTTATCTATGTTCAGATAACTAAATTTCCCAAAAAAATATAAGCAAATGTCTACAGTATGAAATGTAATTTTTTTAAGTTTTTAATGAGATTTAAACATGATTAAAAGTTATCAATTTTTAACTTGGGTGGATCAGTTGATGCACAATTTTAGAATGATCAAGTTGTTTTTAATGAGATTTAAACATGATTCAAAGTTATCAATTTTTAACTTGGGTGGATCAGTTGATGCACAATTTTAGAATGATCAAGTCTAAATATTATGCTGAATAAATGGTGATGCAGGAAAATCTTTCCATCTGGATATTTCAGTAGAGAATCCCATGACAGAATTTCTTTAAGAGAAATCGTTGTTTGGTCCAACAATTCTTACTTTACTTCTTCAATCTTCTAACGGACTCTACTACCTAGGGAATATGCATTTCTCTTGACAAAAAATATATCCCAGTTATAACTTTTGTATACAATAATGGATGAACTAAAAAAATTGAAAGATGTTGTTTTATAAAATTGAAAATATACAAAACTTTCCCCATTAAATTATATTGATGTTGTATAAATTTTATCAACATTTTCAGAAAAATACTTATTAAAAATTCTCGAGATATGTAAATATGTTGTTGAAACATTTTATAAAAATCTGTTTACAGGCATATGAAATCTTGCCAAACAAAAAATGTTGTCCTTAAGGAAGTTTATTATCTATGAGATTAAATCTTCCATAGTAAATTTCCATAAGGAAATTTTGCGTAACCAAATTTAAGCAAAAATTTGGTTTTATGATTAGCCTAATTTCTGAGTGATGCTTATACGATTACCATACTGACGACTCTGCGTGTATTCCTACTAATAATTTTCAATTCATAAATATTTATTATAAATATTTTCATAAAGTTTATAGTAAATTTTCTATTAGAGGTAAACTTGATGCTGCATCATTTAACTTTCCAGTTTAAAACTTCCAAAAAAGGCCAACATATAAATTTCTGAAATATTCTCTTAATATATTCTGAACAATTATTGGATTTTTATAGCGCTTAATTGAAAAGTCATGTAACTGAAGTTGATCTCGATGACACCTCAATTAAATTTTTATCTAATTAAAAATGGTGAACATTAAAATCCTCTTCCTTCGAAGCCTTTTCTCTCTAATAGCTTGTAAATTATTTGATTGATTTTTTATGGCATTTAATGTGGAGATTATATAATTGAGATGAATTTAATGGCATATATTTTAATTCTGTAACTTTAGTCATTCCAAAGTAAAGAATATGTTCGGAAAATAAATAATTAGTTCTTTACAGAATTACTTTACTTTTAGAAAAATTCATTTTTGTAATTTATGTAAATGATTAACTGCATCATAATTACAATTTTCATATTTTTAGTTAACATCTTTCGAAAATTTTTTCAAAGATAAATGACCTAAAATGAAATATAACGAAAGTTAATTAAAAATTACTTCTTGAAATACAACTTTCCTAAATATATACTGTAATATAATTTACGATTAAACTTAAATAATACAAGAAAAACAGCTGAAAATTCGATAAATAATTATCCACAGATATAACGAATTTAATCAAACGTTTTTTAGTGATTCCGAATCTCTCTTCAGCCATGGTCAAGTTTATAATAATCTAATTAAATAATAGCTTTTCACAAACAGAAAAACGAATATGCCTTCCTGTTTGTAAAAAACTATCATTATACCATCTTCAAAATTAATAGGCACGTATCTTCAATAATAATGAATGGACTAAAATTCGAATGTATTTTTGATGTGCATTTCTCAGAAATATCTTCTTGAACGGAAAACCACTCAAAGTGAATACATGTAGCCAATTCATTTTCTGTAGAAAAACGACTTTTAAAATAACGTATTATCGAATAAAATGTTGTTTCTCTCAACTATAAGTTCTGAAAATCCAAATTACTCAGCTCTCAGTCTACTTACGACCAAATTTTTCGCTTGATTGTCTTTCTGTTATGTTTACGACTACGGCGAAAAAATTAGCTCCCTTATTTGCATCAAACACGCGTTTTGAAATAATGGTAAAATGTTACTAGGTGGTACAGTCCAAATCACTGGTTCAACCTGATGGAACTGGTCTTAAGATGTCTAAGAATTTTAAATCGAATGAAGCCCATTGACAGAATTTGAATATCTTCAATGGTTCTTGAGATGTTTGCGTATTTATCAGAACAATCAAATTTTTGTCGCATTTTCGGGTTCTGTACCCCGGGCCGTACATACTGTTGATATAAACATGGTTCTAACAAAATTTTATGGCGCTCTATTCAGTTTTGATGGTTTAAACTGTTGAGTAGACGCTAAAATGTCACATAACATGCTAATATGTACCTTTTGCTGCTTTTAACTCGGCAACCGTTTAGTGTGGAAATTTCGGACATGGTGCATGAAACTCACTTTGAAACTCTCTTCTAAGTGAGCATTTACTGATATTCTCGGATTGGGTGAATACTGAGACACTCATTTATTTGTTCAAAAAATCGGAAAATTTCCAATACGATGTGTTGGAGCCAAACTTTACTCAATAGATGTAATACTAGTGAAGTTGAAACTTTGAAGTTTCCAAGAATATTTTCCAGAATGAGAATTTTTATTTTTGCGATATAAATTTTTGTTAATAAAATATGGAAATTTTTGTGATAATGAGAAAAATTTTTACAAGAACCAGAAATTGTACTTATACTACAAGATTCAGCATCAAAAAAGCTCTTAGTGACATGGTTTTGCCTAAAATCTTACAATTGCCGCGTAATTTGCATGTTAAAAAGTCACGTGACTGTTGTAGAAACAAAACTAACGGCTCGATATGGATTCGATATCGATATGGATATTTTTCATAAAATTCAGCATTAAAAGTCTATATACCGGCAAATTTTCGCACATTTATTTTAAATAATTTTGAAGTTACATTCATTATAATTAATCGATTTTTTATGTGATTGTTTATCGCTAAAAATTATGTTTGAATACACTTCTTTGTTCTTTGTAATACAGTACTTTGCACAAATTTAAAGCAAAATAATAATAATAATCAATTTTGCAATTATAACATAATCGTAGGACATTTTTGAAATTTTAAAAGTTTGAATTTGCACTTCCTTCAAATCAAAAAAGGAATAAAACTAGATTATTGAAAAATGCTCTCAAGCGACAAAGAAGAATATTTTTTCATGAAAAAGTATCTAAAAATGTAGAAGTTGCGGGATTAGAGATTTCCAATCAAAGAAAGTGCCAACAGTTTCTGATGAAAAAAGTGCCCAGTAGTTGCTGATTGAGAACTAGAATTATTCAAGGTTGACTTTATTATTTATAAGCTGTAACTAAATCAAATTAATTTGTTCTAACCATGGTTCTAACCAATGATCAGGACCTTAACTAGGTAGAAACGTCCAATGGAATGGGCAACTGAGCTGATCGAAAAAAATATATTCTGTGTCCCCATTTTTTCAGAAATATTATGCATCAGATAAACAAACAAATACTGTACATCTCTTATAATGCCAGTGTTAAGTGTTATTTTATATGTATATGTTTATCAATAAACCAAACATTAGCTGTAGCAGCTAAAAGGAATTACCGTAGTCAAGTATATGCCAGTTTAAACTTGTATTCACACAACGTGGTATAATAATCAGAAATGCAATGAAAACATCTGGGAAGATTTTTAAAAATTTCATTTCCAAAGTTTCAGAAATTTTTGCATTAGTTCATTCAAAGTCGAAACTATTTTAATTGATTGATAGACTCTTATGGCTCTGGTAGTTCTGATGGCTTTTAATTTTCTTCTTTTTTTGAATATTATAAGCAAAAGTTTCTTCAACTTTTGTATAAATTTGCAATTTGTATAATAACATCATTTTCTCAACTTAAAACTTGTTTACTTCACCAGCTAAAATTTTTTAATATTAAAAATTTAAAGATAAAGATTTTCTAATATTAAATTTAAATATCAAAAAAAATTATCAATAGGCGTAGATAATTTTTTGATCTTTTATTTTGATATTAATTCTTTTATCTCATGTTTATTAATATGTTATTTTTTCCATTTGATTATCTTTTTTTCTCGAATTTGAAATACTCAAATCTGTTTGTTACAGCAATCATTATAACATTATCGGCTTTCTCATTAACTTGTGTTTGACATTAATGGTAATTCTTAGTTATTTTATATATTTTTTCTATTTAAACAATCGATAAAAATTAATTACACAGTTCTAACAATAATATAAATTACAATTTAAGTAACTAATGAATAGTAATATTCATAAACTCGTTAAATTTACATATTCGGAATCTCTACTGGATTTAAATAAAGTAAATAATTATAAGCTTCATGAATATCATTAAGAAAGTTTCGTATCGAACTCGAAGACATCCTTAAATATATATAACTTCCAATGAAGTTTCTCAATATTCTCGTCTTTGATATTTCGGCTATAAACATTCAACTGACTGTTAATTTTCGGATGTAATAAGAAAAAATACATTTCAGGAGAATTTATGCAATCTGTTGCAAAGGAGGAATGATCAGCTGGATGGCCGCGTGGAAAACCTTTGGCTTAATACCCTGGAGGATCCGGGTTCAGATCCGAGTCCCACGCCTCCAGTTTTTCAGGAGTGGTCCGGGCCCGGCCCGTTGAACCCCATCCTTCAATCATCTGGTTGACCCAATCATGGGTGTTAACCAGCCTGTGATGGGCTCTATAAATGGCCTCCGCCTGATACAGAATATCTCATGAGGATATGGCGGCTTAATCTTACGTAACCTAAACTTAAACGAAAGGAGAAATGACACTTTCTATAATCAAAATTTTTGACAGATTTTTCGTTGAAATTCTGAGAATCATCATTTCTTTTAAAAAGTTTAGGAGAAATTAAATTTGTATTATCTGTTTTGTTTAATTTAAAAGAAAATAGCTATTTCTTGGAAGCAAATTAATTGACAAAATCCAACTAAACAAAATTGAGTATCTTAAATTATGGAAGATTTTTGTGAATTTTTAGCATTTATCTAATTCTTTCTCTGTTTATAGAATCTTTAAAATGGATTATATTTTGTTTACGGAAAAATCTTGTTGATAATTTCTAAATATTATTTTATCAATCTATTTTCATCATAAAATATTTTATTCTGTGGAAATAGTGACTTCTAATTTATGTTGGAATTAATAATTGCTTATCTTATAATCTAGAAATAATTCTTCTTAAGTCTCGTCAGAATTTAATTCCAATTGCATTAATTTGTTTAGGTCATATTTAATAATTTTCAGAATTAAGCATTTTTGTTTTTGATATCAACTATCTGGTTCTGGTTTCCTCTGAGAGTATTTTGCTTTCGTTTGTGATATATATATATATATATATTTCCAAAATGTTTGGCAGTTTTATTCATATTAAAATTTGTATTATTCTGATCTACAATCTATTTAGATCATAAAATAAAATTATTAAAATTCTTTCAATTTCTCTGAAAGCTAACTGAACTATTGCATTGATTGTAATGAAAGAAATATTTCCTTTCTGGACCTATTCGAAAAAAAATATTTTTTTACTAAATAAAATTCATTAAGAAATTAAATACGGTCGGATCCCGTTAACAGCAGTTCAGTAACAAGCGAGTCTGCTTAATACGCGGTTTAACATGACTACCTTGATAAGCAATCTTGATAAGCAATCGCTTGTGATATCACTCCTAGACATCTTCGTCATTAAATCTCGTGATCAGTGACATTAGCTGCACGTTCATTTTATATTGGTCAAAACACACAGAAAATTCATATCAATGTTGAAACTTATACTATCGCTCAATTTATATTAATACTGTAACTCGCGGCTCACTTAACCCGCGGTTTAGTAACCATGGACCTCCAACTATGGCGTGTTAACGGGGTCAGACTGTAATTATTGATTCATTTTTATTTGACAAAATTTCTGAAATATCTCAAATATTTATAAATATTTACTGAAATATGATATTTTTAAAGAAAAAATTCCTTTCTTTCTGTAACAATTCCTTGCATAGTTTACCATTGTCTTGATTATCATAAAACATCTCTTGAAATAGGGAACTCGATTATTAAATAATATTATTACATTATCTCTGATGGAAAATTTCAAATACAATCACTTTACAATGTGACGGTACATTTAAAAATTTTTAATACATTATCATATATATTGCCCATAAGATAAATTTTTCGTCTTATAATTTTTTTATGTTCTCACTTTTCGGTATTTATATAAAACATTATTTTTAATTGAATCGAAGAATAAATGCAGAATTTTATAGAATACAGTATCTTTTCTAGATTCTGCTTGTATCGTCACTTTCTGAAAGTAAAACTTTTATTCCTCCTTGAAAAAATGAATATATTGATAAAATACGAAACGAGTGCATACCCTTCTCTAATTTACGAACATAATTCGTATACAAGTTTTGTTCGTAACTCGGCTACTGTTTTTATTTTGGCTCCAAAAGTATTGAAAGAATTTTACTGTATATTATACTTTATTTCACAATGGACTAATTAAAAGTTTCTTATTTCACAGATTTTAATGAAAAGTTCCGATACAGAAGTATTGAAAGAACTTTACTGTATATTATACTATATTTCACAATGGACTAATTAAAAGTTTCTTATTTCACAGATTTTAATGAAAAGTTCCGAATATAAAGCGAGGAATTTTTGGTATAATCGTCGTCATCTTGAAATACTCTCGTAATATATTAAATAACTTTATAATTTTATATTGTATTAGTTGCTAGAGCATTTTGCTATCATATTGCTTAAAACTATCGAAGAGTTTTTGAAATTTTGTGAAATTTGATATTCAAATTCTAAATTTCATTTTCAAACGAATGTTCCTAACTAGAAGACGCCTGTAACACTGCACATTTATATCTAACTTGTAAGCATCACATGCAAAAGATATCAAATTAAATCAATAGGTTAAAAAATGATGAAATGCAAATTTATTCGATTTTTCTATTCAATATATTTCTAATCCTAAATATTAATTCAAGCCTTAATTCTAAAATGTTAATGCTTTCGTTCTATGCTAATTTTTCAGTTGCCAGCTATGGTTTAATATCGTATTATTCTGTTTCACAATGAATCTTGAATAATTTAAGTAAATACTACATATAATAAAGCCATCAAACTAACAGCTGAACTTTTCCGAAAGGATTTATACTATTTATAGATTTTTATGACACTAAATAAAGAGATTATGCCATTGAAGCTGACTTTGATGGCAAGCATTTAATTTCCTCAGCTTTAATTATTCAAAAATAGAGGATTAGTTCTTTCAGAACTGATTGTTATTTATTCACTAGATGTTACTTCAATATTTTAATATATTTTAAATAAATGTAAGAAAGTTAACGGAAAAATTAAAATTTTATAATCTTTGTTATTTTGTATAAAAAAAATATATATATAATTTTGAAAGAAATAAAATGCTGTATCGGTATAAAATATTCAATACTTTTATCACTAATATACACCTTAACTGAAAAATATAATTAGAATTCAATTATTTATTAATTTTTATTATTAAAGCGTTTGGAATGAAAAAATGATGAGGCAAAATATAATTTTATTTTGAGACTATATCTCAAAATGAGCAATAAGTTTGATATGTTCATGTAGAATAATGCCAAAAAAATCATATTTATATTTTATGCACATATTACAAAAGCATTGCATTGCCGAATATTTATATTATATATCAATTCGTAGATTCTCATATTGAAAAACACCTTAGAGAATTTCTCATTTAGATCTATTTTATTTATATCATCTTAAATTCTAATACGAGCAGCAGCGAATAAACCTTATAATACAGTATTTGCAGATCATCGTGATCATATAAAGGTAGAATATAACTTATATATGACATTTAAAAGCATACTGTGGCAGATTTACTGATATAATCACAATTAGCGCAAGATCTTTCAAAAGTCAAATGGCTTCAATCTAAGCAATAAAAAGTATATATAATATAAAAAAATCTTCACTTTACGAGTAAAGTATTTAAATATCTTCACTTTACGAGTAACTGCTGTATCAGAAACACTACAGACTTCATGTATAGTGTTTTTGATACAGCATATACAAATACAGCACATACACAACCACAATACGTATACAAGCACATCATACATACGTGCAACACAAAATATAAAATCCTAAAGACGTTCACATACAATAACACACACAACATATATATAACAACACGTGTGACGCAACAAATAGACACATCACAACATATTAACAATATAAACAAAATCCTTATTTTGTTGCTCATATTTACTTACTGTACATCTAATAAAAAGAGAACTTAAAAACTAACATTTTTATATTAAATAAATAAACAATCATGATCTTATTTAAATAAAATTTTAACTATTTTTAAATAGTTATAAATTAAATGTGTTTTCTAATTATTCTGTAATAATTGAATTTTAAAACTATTTAACTTTTTTAAACTGTTATTGGAAAAACTTAACGATACAGATATTATTTTTTTTTTATGTAGTAATTGCTTAAAAGATCCCATTAATCAAATAGGTTTCTTTTTTAATTCTTTTTTCTCTAAAGATTAAACCGTAGACCATTAAAGAAAAATGACATCAGTTTATTTTCTTTCGGTACAAGAAAGTCATTGCAGGACTGGTCATTACTTCATGTTACAACAATTAGGTTTGACAGAGTTAAACTTTTGTCAAACTTTGACCATTATTCAAATTTGATGTGAATAACTGTATGGTGAACAAATTTTTTCAAAATTCGGAAAAATATTTCATATAAAAATAATAAATAAATTAAAAAATAATGTACAAAATCGCAAAGTTTTGTGATTTTTCTTTTATTTGATATATATATATTTATATTTTTTAAAAATATATAATTTTATATTATTTTTTATATTATATATTATTAATATAAAATTTTGATATATATATATATATTACAAGAAAGAAATTCAATTTATTTTGTAATAATTATATCAATGAAAAATTAAAAATAAAAATTTTTAATCAAAAAATATACAAAATAATAACAATTTTATTTATTTTTAATGCTGTATTAAAGATCTAATAAAATTTAATAATATTTAAGCGAACAGAAGTTTATAAACTTTAATGAATTTATTTGAATTAATATTTTGATTTATTTAAGAAATTTAATTTTTAATGACATTCAAGTTTTTATTTTAAATTTATTGTTTGTTTTTCCGGCATAAAAATATTTTAAGCTCTTCGAGATTTATATCAAACATGTTTTAACCCAAAGTCTGCTTACTATTGTGAATAATAAGTTTACTATAACAAGCATTTTTAAAGTGTTTCATCACTCGTGAATGTTAATAGAAATTTTATGAGACGAAATTCCCAAAAATCTTTAAATAAATCTCTTTGAAGAGGTCATTATGATGAAATAATCTTTTATGCGTTAAAATGTTACGAATAATTTTAGTAGAAATATTAATCACGTATAGCTTATAAATTCATTTTATGAATGCCAACTGATTATTAATTTAGGCAAATTAAATTTAGAAAAAAATATTTAAATTATTTAAATATAAACTAAATGAAAAATCGATTTTAAACTTGTTATTTATTAAAATTAAAGCGAAAGTTAATCTTTGTATCATCTTCCAGTTGGAGTAATAATTCTATTTAATGTTCGATAGCGTGACTATGAGTAAAGGACAACATTTTGATGGATTGCGAGTAAATATGATAATTGGTAAGTTGTTTATGAAAACTCTGAGTATTCGTGAAAATTGATTAGTAAATTTTAAAGTATTTTTCTTTTTTTTTTAAATGTATATGAAACATATTAATCAATATTTTAGTAAGTTTATCCTTCAGAGAAAAATAGAAACTATATTCTATAAAAGTATACAATTTTTGCTTCCATGATCCATAAAAAAATCGTTTTTAATGTTTATGCAATTAAATAATTATAACGATTTAAAATTAAGTTAACTTTAAAAATCTTTTTTAATGTTTATGCAATTAAATAATTATAACGATTTAAAATTAAGTTAACTTTAAAATATTCTATATTTAAGTTTCTTCATTTTTCATCATAGAAATTCATAAAAATGAAGTCTTTTGTAGAAAGTAACGCATTCTTCTTCTTTTGTAGGAAGAAATTCATATTTTAAAGACGTGAATTTAAAAGGAAATTCGCATTTCTATAAAATGCATGCTAATAAATTAATAGTTTTTTTTTATATTTATTTATAAAATATTATATTGAATAAAATTATTCTCTGTTCAATACTATTATAATTAGATTTATTTATAAAATATTATATTGAAATAACATAAAGTGTGAAGAGCTTTATTCTGCACATATGATTTATTGTAAATAAGTTTTTGATGATAAATGTGATTAAGAACACTGCCTAATAAATATTTTATAATAAATTTATCTGTTAAAAATATATTTAAAAAAATTGTCTAATCAGATTTAATATATGATAGATGCAGTTTGGAGTTTGTAAGCATTTTCATGATTAAATATATAAGGTTCTAAAATTTACACTTGTTTAAATGTAAGAACTACAGTATACATGTAAGCAATGCCAAAAAACATCTTTCAAATTCGTTTGAGTTTGCAGAATCAGTTCGGAATTTGACAATCAAGTATCCAATATAATAGCCATTAAGTAAGCAATATGATAGAAAAGAATAAATAATTTTTGATGTCAGTTTTGCAGATTATGTTCTATCAAAATTCAGTGATTCCTTTCATATATGAAATTTTGAACGATTGCTAACAATTTTTCTTAAACTATCGATATTTTTGTGTTTGTTCATTTAAAAACAATTTAACGTTTATGGTATAAGCTTAAATATATATCTTGAAATAGTAAAATAAAATAAGTTTTAATTTTGTTTCAAAATAATTTAGGAAAAATATGTAAACTTAAAATTATTATTTAAATCATTTATAGTTTCGAAAGCTGTTCATATAATCAAGCAAATTGCATACAGTATTTCTTAGTGTGAATAATGAAAATATCAATTTAATCAAAATTATAAATACAGCGTGCCGGATATCTACTTTACTTTCTAACATCTTAAACAATTTTATTGGATAAAACTGAAAGAAAAAGTAAAGAAAACACAATTGATTTTTTTTAGAAGCGATCGCAATATTTGAGATCAACATTTATTAACTTCATTATGTTCGTCCTTCTGCACAAAACAATTTAGTCAACCTTTAAGATGATTTTTATAAAATTTGATATAAGATAATTCGCAAAAATTTGTCTAAGAATTTTAAGTAATGTGAAAAATATGCCAGATAATCATTATTATATTTGTTTAACCATAATAATGATTATTAGCATATTTACTTAATATTTTTGAAATCAATAACTGATATCAATTTTAGCGAATTTTTTATCCTGTGTGGCTTTACTCTGCTTTCCACTCAGAGTCTCAATTCTTGTCCTTTATTGAGAAAAAAAAAAAAAATACAGCGATCATGCTGGCATAAATATTTTAGTAGTTTGAAGAGATATGGCTCGTCTATTTCTGTCATAGACAAGCTTATATATTAGTAGAGTAATAATTTATACAGCGATCATGCTGGCATAAATATTTTAGTAGTTTGAAAAGATATGGCTCGTCTATTTCTGTCATAGACAAGCTTATATATTAGTAGAGTAATAATTTCCAATCTTGAATGTTTTAATATTAATTTATTTTATCATCAATGTGAAATTGGTTTGAAACTCGAAAGCTACTAGAAACAGATATATGCAATGCATTTATACATAATATAAATTATTTGTGTATGGAAAATATATTTTATATTTATATTTTTGTCAATTTATTTAACAATTACTCAAATTTAGCATTCATCTTTAATTCCCTCAATTATTTCAAAATGCAGAATTATTTTTGCTAATTGATCGATCATCTTACATTATTAGCAATATAAGTATATTAATTATTATGTATTGCGCTTATTTTTATCGGGATTTAAAATTTTATATAATGAATACGAAAAAAAAATTGTTTTGTTGACTATAATTAAATAGATAAACTAAATGATCATTTATAGAGATCATATGATTTTGCAGGATATCTCATACAGTTGTTTTCTTCGTTATTTTTATCTGATTTTTCTCTACAATATTTTTCTTATAATGCTTGTTCATTAAAGTACAGACATTATTTATTATTATTATTATTAATTATTTTATTATTTTCATCTACCTACGAAGGAAAAGGAGGCTTATAAATCATCATTATGCCTGTTTATCTGTGTGTCCCCTACGAATAACTTTTGAACCAATTAGTAGATTTTTATGAGATTTAATAGTGATTTCTGCCATTAAAAGACACTTCAACGTCACATATGATGGTATAATCCTACAGAATCGCATTTGATTTTTATTCTTTATTATAATTTTATTTTAGACGTTAAATAAATATTAAATAAAGAAAAAATAAAATTAAAAAATAATAAGGTTAATATTCAATTTAATTTAATGAGATTTCTATTCAGATTTTTAATATTGACGTTCATTTACGCATTTTGCTAATCATGTTACTTGTGTGAAAAAATTTTGAAGTTTTAATCTGGTTGTTATTGATTATTATTTAAAGATTCAATTTAAAATATGATGAAAAAAAACCTAAATAAATTTCACTGAAATATCCTTAAATGCATTTATAATCCATTGACGTAATTATAAAAGTGTTAAAAATAACTTAATTTTCCTACTTTAAGGAAAAATATTTTATAAATTTAAACAATCGCTTTATACATTATTTATTTATTAAAAATTGTCGTCCATTGTCGCGTCACGCTAATGCCATTCAAATGCATAAGCTATATGTTTCCCCTACACTGCTAACACTTAGCGTCATCTATTGGCAATAATACAAGCTAAAGTGTTGATAAAAATGAAATTATTTTTCTGAAAAATTAGTCGATTTTATAGGATTAATGGATGCCGCGTCGAGATGTTCTTTAATGGTAGAACATCACTACCGAATTTAATGAAAATCTGCTAATTTGTTCAGTAGTTATTAGTGGGGACATACATAGAAGATATACATACAGACATGAGCTCGATATTATAAACCTCAATTTCCTTCGGAAAGTAGACTAAAAGTTATCAAATTATATGGAAAATGCTTTTATTATAAAATAATCTCTTAGATAGCTTAACATAATACAAAGCTTTGAGAACTAAGAATAAATTGGCTAACGAAGTTTAATATGCAATTTTATTGAATTTAAATACCAAAAAGAGTCTTTGTTTAACTAAACAAATCCAATTAAGTTTTTATACAGTTAATTAAAATTCACTCAACTAAATATTCTTCCAGTTTCAAATTGTCGACGGGCTACAAAAAGAAGAAACTGTTCACAACTTAATTTGGATATAACCTATTAACTCGGTAATTTAAATGTATCATACTTCAAGCGGAACTAATTTTCTCCAAGTTGTAACGACAAAGTTTTCACTCAGAATCTTTTTTAAATAATGGAAATATTGAAATTTTATAACTATTACTGTTCAGAATCACTTTTACATTTTTAAACAATTTTAAATTGATTTTTATTATTGATATTTCAATAGTACTTTCACAGTTTTGGAATTTATTGAATAATTTATGTGATCACAAAAAAAAAATAAATGAAAGATAAAACCAATTAATTTTTTGTATTGAATATTATTCTATAAAAATAGCAGAACTTCGCGCAGACTAGAGTTAAAAAGTAAATTTTAATTGGAGTTTGTATAAAATATTATACTTAAAAGCTTCAATTATTTAAATTTAGAAATAAAAACAATTTAATTTCTTTAGTTTTCATGATTTAAAAAAAATTAATTAATTAAATCATTCCTGTTTACAGGAATGCAAATCTTTAAATTGTTTGAAGTTGTAATCAAACGATAAAGTATCTGAATATCTTTTCAGATATAACTTTTTGAGTAGCTTTTATATAATTTTAACGTAATTAATTAATGATGTATAAGAGCAACTAATTTATTTTTGTCTTCAAATATTCATGTTTTAGCTAAAGACTGATGTAAACGTCTAAACAGTATTTTCAATTTAATATCCTTATTAAAATAATTCTATAATAAAATTGATATTAAAAATTCATTACAAATTAAAATTTATTATTTATATTGCATAGAATATTAAAATTTTGCATAAAAATGTAATATATAAATACAAATAATTAAACAGTAATTGGTATTTTGTCTTGAAAAGATTAGATAATCCAAATATCTATAACGTTGTTCGAGAAATATGGATTTTCAGTTATGTACTATAGTATTAATAAACTGTTGAAAGCATCTTCTGGAACATGAGATAACAAGAAAGTGATAAAAAGAAGAATTATTGCATTAATAACCATAAAATCAAAACATTTACTTCACTTAACGACACTAATGTTTCAAGAATTAAATAATTTTTGAATAAGGATTTATAAATTAAATTATTATTTTATGCAGTAATATTTTTTCCAGTTCGATTTTATGAACTGGAAGTTTTTAAAATGATGCAGGCAAAGAAAAAAATTTAATTATTTTATCTTAAAATTCTGTAAATCAACAATATTATGACTGTCGAATTAAACGAAGCCTTCAATAAAGCAATAAGTTATATCTTTAATAGCTGATAAAAGATGAAAGGATTTCTGATAATTATGATACATAAAAAATTAAGGAAAAGGATTGGGATTTGAATTATATAGATATAATTATTATTGAAAAGTGGATTTTCACAATGATAGGTAGACTTCAATAAAGGAATAAGTTATATCTTATTTTAGCTGATAAAATATGAAAGGATTTCTGATAATTATGATACATAAAAAATTAAGGAAAAGGTTTGGGATTTGAATTATATAGATATAATTATTATTGAAAAGTGGATTTTCACAATGATAGAAATTTGACACTTCAAATCAGTACATACACTGTTAAATTTGCTCAATATTAACTTCACAAAATATATTAAAAATATTAAACATGACACATAATATAGAACTTTGCTTAAATAAATTATTTTAGAACTAAAATTATAAATAATATAATTGCAAAAATATAAATGTTGCATCATAATTTTCAAAATAATTTCATAAATTTTGAATAATATAAATTTAATTAAAAGATTGAATTAGGTTTTGCTTTTTTATATATAAAACCAAGCACTAAACTGAATTTTTATCAATTTAATACCAATACAATAACTGTTTACATGAATATAACTCAATAAGAGTTTATATAGCTAAAAACTTCCTGAAATATGGAAATTAAGACCTTTTTTTGAAGTTGAGATATGTAATATGGAAATAAAAAAAATATCCATGTCTAACCAAGGAAGTATATGCATTGCTGTATGCATAAAGAAAAATAAGATAGTTCCATTGCTTTTTTTATAAAGGAATTTAAAGTTGAAATGTACTGGAAAGTTACTAGAGTTCTACTGTGCAGATCATGATGTGAATTGACAAGCAAAGAATAGCTTTCTTTTCCTTAAGATAGAGAATATTATACTGACACAAGATCCATTAGATTTTTCCATTACACTTCATATCCCGGACATAGTCTTTACCTATATAGAGAATAAAACTATTTCTAGACAAAAAAAAAAAGTATTGAAGGCATTTTAGAAAGTTCTTGAAAATTGAATTTGAAATAATTTCAGTCATTTTTTAGCAATAAAATTATTATTATTTCATTTGCAAACATTAAATAATAAAAAATTTAATATAAATAATCGGAATTTGAATATTGATGTTAATTAATTTTTATTTATCGTAAAGAAAATTATCTTTTTATTGCAACAATTTAAATTTACGAATTAAAATTAAATAAATTTAAAATATATTATCACAGTAATAAAAGAAATTCAGTTATAATTATAAAAAAAAAAAAAATAGTTTTGTTCGAATATTTTAAATTATTAATCTTAAAGGACGAGACATTATACTGATTTTAATTGATTCGCAAATTAAGAACCAATTACTAGTAAACCGATTCAACCATTTATTATTATAAACAGCAAGGACGAGTAATTAAAGATAAATCCAATTATTCATAAATCCCATTAGATATATAAATAGAAGATTTATATTTCTAATGGAATTTATTTTTGATTTGTATTTATTGTGACATTATTTTTAAACTTACATAAACACTGGCATAAGTTGATTTTGATGGAATATACTGTATTGTTACGGCTTATTGAAAAATGTCCTCAAGCAAAAAAAAAGAATATTTTTTCATGTATAAAGTACCTAAAGTTGTAAAAGTTGGGGGATTAAAAGTTTACAATCAAAAAAGTGTCCAATAATTGCTGCTTTTTCGCAAAGGAGGAGAATAGGATTCCCTCAAAAAAGTGCCAAACAGTTGTTGATTAAAAATGAGGAGACTAGAATTGTTCAATTCTTTGAACAAGTTATGCTAAATCAGCTTAGCTTTTTCAAAGCTTTAACTCTAAATTCATGATTAGGAACATTAGCTAGATACAAACGTCCAGTTGAGCAGGTAATAGAGCTGAGTAGAGTTGGTTGGAAAAATATATTTTGTGCCCCCTCTTTTTCAGAAATATTATGCATCAGAGAAACATACAATACTGCAATGTTAAGTGTTACTTTATGTGCGTGCTAATCAATAAATCAAACATTAGTCCAAGCAGTCAAAAGAAATTAATCGAGTACATGCCAATTTAAACTTGTATGCACACAATATGGCATGATAATTAGGGCTGCTATAAGAACATCTAAGAATCAAGACTCACTTCATCTAACCTATTCGTGCATGTTAGCCAGAAAAGAAAAAAATGGTAAAGAAAATCTGCACTATATAGCGAACATAAATTGGATAAGGCATTTTGCCCACTTTAATTATGATAATTATTAATTATGAACATGCATGCTAGCCAGAAAAGAAAAAAATGGGTAAAGAAAATCTGCACTATATAGTGAACATAAATTGGATAAGGCATTTTGCCCACTTTAATTATGATAATTATTAATTATGAACAATCCACGTTGTTTTCGAATAATAATAAATAGATTTTTATCAGATTTTCACTATATGTACGTTTTAAAATGGATAAGACACTTGCTTAATTGTATCACTATATATATATTTAATTTATTATTTTAATTTCAAAAGAAAATTACCTATAATTAATGAAAAATAATATTTAGTTTATATTTTATGTCTTGTTTTTACATATTAGAAAATGGAACAAAAGTCATTCATTTTATTGCAATTTTAAATAAATTTAATGTTCTTGGTGCCGCCATGTTATGACGTAGGATAACGTCATTGAAATATGAAAACAAAAATCTTTCTTTGCTAACGTAAGTCTTTTTCTATTGGGTTGTGTATGAATTGACATATAATGTACAAAATGATGGCGTTTTGAGATCCCTGAATTAAACAATAAACAGCGAAGTATTTTTTCAAACAATTATGATGTTGCAATAATATTATTTATTAAATTTGGGAAATAAATATGGAGAATGTAATAATTTTTGGTATTTTTGTATTATATTTAATTTGTTTTTATGTTTATACAGTAATACCCCGACTTATGCGAACTCGGAGTTACGCGGTTCTTGATTTTTTCGTTTGGCAACACTATTGCACGCTATCTTGCTGTGATACACATTGGACGCGTTTCGTGCGAATTCTACGTGCATGATTACGATTCTACGATCGAAGAATGTTAAAATTGTTTTGTTATACGTTTTCTAAACCCTTAAGAAACTATGTCGTCCAAACAAAGTAAATCTGATTCTGCTGCAGCTAGTAAGAAAAGGAAAACGGTATCTTTGGAATGTAAACTTAACATTATCAAGGATTTTGATAACAGAATGAAAATTTGGAACTGACAAAGAAGTTTGAGCTACCGAATTCTACAATAAGAACAATCATAAAAGATAATGAAAGAATTTCTCGATACGGTGAAAAATAATCAAGCCTTAAACTCAAGCATAATTCGTAAACGTCGTGGTATTATTGCTGAGATGGAAAAAAAAATGCTGAAATTATTGTCTGATAATTAAGTAAAATGGAATAATTTTTTACGTAACTCATTTATTTTTTTAATATTTTGTATTAACATGTATAAAGAAATGCAATTTTATTAAATATTTTTCTTCTAAACTAGTGTTTTTGTTAGTACTTGGTCCCAATTAAACCAAATTTATATGTATTTATATGCAAAGTTGTAGTCCTGGTCCCAATTAAACAAAATTTATATGTATTTATATGCAAAGTTGTACGATTTATGCGAATTTGACTTATGTGATTATTTTTTTGTTTTGTTTATTGCATATTTTACGCTCCCTTTCCAGTCAGGGAGATTACTAAGGGGGCGAGGCCAGTTCTAACCACGGGCTACACCCACACCCGTGGAGGGGGCCGGATGGTGAAGGACGGGTATCGCCGGGCCGGGCCCAGCACCCCGAAAAAATCCGGGTCCTCCTGCGTGTCACGCCAACGCGTTACCACTCGGCCATCCGGCCGCCCGACTTACGTGATTTTCGTCAGTCCCACCTATCGCGTAACTTAGGGGTATTACTGTATATATACATATAAACACAGATTTGCATACACACGCAAACACATACATATATATGTTACAGTTTTTCATATATATATGCAAAATTCTTTTGTAAAGAACAAATGTCATTACCCCAACGCGTTACCACTCGGCCATCCGGCGGCCCGACTTACGTGATTTTCGTCAGTCCCACCTTTCGCGTAACTTAGGGGTATTACTGTATATATACATATAAACACAGATTTGCATACACATGCAAACACATACATATACTGAAATATGTTACAGTTTTTCATATATATATGCAAAATTCTTTTGTAAAGAACAAATGTCATTAGGCTGATAAAATCATCTTATGGAACAGATAACCGGATAAAATCTTTTTGATGGCCGTAGTTTGGGGACCCTTGGACTAAACAGAATAGAAAGAATACAGCCATTATTGCCGCCATATCTATTACAAAATGACAATTCTTAAAGAACTGCTTGATTGGAGATTTTGGGATGAGCTTTTCGAAGAAATTCAATCTCTCTTTGGCTTGAGAAGTATTTCAGCTATTTCTTTATTGATAAATGGCAGTATATCATTCGTAAATAGTTCCTTGAAATCTTTATATAATCAGTTCATCTTCAGTCTAGCCTTTTTCTTTATATAAAAAAAAAAAAATCATATTTTCATATACAGTAGATTCGAAATGGCTTAAGGTAGGTTTGGATCAACAATATTATGTGCTTTTCCATCTACCATAATATATTTTATAGTTGGTATAATAGGAATCTGTGAGTCAGTTATTCCTATTTCTATAAAATTATTTTTTAATTAATATTTAAATTCAATTTTTTTTAATTAAAAATTTAAATTTAAAATTATTACTTTGGAAATCAATTATATTACATTATATTTATACAAAGTATTAGTTTAACATGCATTATGCATTACAATCTTTACAATATAAGTTGTATTAATAGACACACACTGTTTGCCACGATGGCGCTTTCAATTTTTTGCAATAAATCGATTTCAACATTAAATGTCTGCATTCATATCTTTATTCCATACTTTTTTCCAGGGGTTGTATATAAAAGTCTGCTGTGGTCACAGTTCATATTTATAATCGGTCATCAATATTATTTTGCAGTAATAGAAATAACAATGATCCCATTTTAGTTTTAATCTGAATGCTACCACTTTGATGACTTTAGATGAATTCTTAACAAAAAAAAAAGCGATTATGAATTTAAAAAAATCATTGATGAAAAATGGGAGAACAAGAGACTCTTAATACTTTATATGTTGTTATTGAAAATTTTCAGATGCCATTTCACAAACAAATTATTTGCCTGAATATTTCTGATTTTCATGAATGATTTATGAATACATATTAATATTAACAATAAAAGATACCTATAATTAATGCAATAAAATAGTAATAATAAGTTAGTAATAATAAGTTACACATTACAAAATAAAAAATGGTATATATTTTTTTATTCACTGTCCTGTTTCACTTATTCCCATTATTTGTGTGTTAAGATGACTTCATTTAGTGCTTGGTTTTTTTGGAATGTATCTCCCTGCATTAAATGGGGTCTTGCTATAATAGGCCAAGGGCTGTGAATCTATGGCACACTGGCAAATTTTTTAAGGATGCAAAACTTGGAGCTGATATATTGTTTAACATTCAGATCAGTGTACAAGTAGTAGCTTTTTTATAAAAATTTAGCAAATTTTAGCTTGCATCCTTAAAAAGGTTCACCACTCCTGTATTAGGTTTTTTTTTTTAACAAATGGACCAGGCAAAAATCTACAAAACAATTAGATATTGAAAACCTAACATATAGGAAAGTGAAGATGTCAAATGCAACAGAATCAGTAAAATTCATACATATAAGTACATGGTACTTCTCACTTAATGACCTATCTATTTAACGACTGCTCAAACTTATGTCTGATCTTACAATTTTTTTTAACAGAAAATATCGTTTGTGCCCATGTGTGTCACTTATGACTTCTATTGCATGTAATTCCCCACACTCGTAGTTCCAAAAATCTAATAAAAAAAAATACTTTGTGCATAATTAAGATATAAATGTCTTTATAGCCACAAGAACTTAAATGAGTAACTTGTTCCAAATATATACAAACAATTTACTCGCTTCCTGACAAATTTGTTCTATGATCACATTGTGAGAATGGAACGCTGTTGTTAAGTGAGGAGTACCTCTATATTCAATGTCTTTATTCATCTTTGTCTACATGATGGAAATTTACAATACATACTATAATGTAATATCTATATTCAATCAAGAAGTTTAGAGGGAACTAAGCAAGAAATCAATGTAGATAAAAAGAACAGCATTTTATATATGACTTCATAACGATAGTCCTGTTTTGATTGGATAGTTTACAGTTTAAGATATTGTAAAAATAAATACAGATAGATAGTTCCCAATTTCAAGTTAATTCATTCCTAGTGCAAATTCATAAAGCAGGAATTTATTTAACAAAGGTATAATGGTTGTCAACATGAAATTTTGCCATAATAAATATTAAAAAATTCAAACAGTTGCTTATACCTAAGCAATGATTTATCTATCTAAAGAAAACATAGCCTCTAAAATCAAACAAATTATAATAAAGAAATTATTTTCATATAAATTTTAAAGAACTTTATCATCATCATCATATGAGTAAATGAGCTTCAATACAGATGAACTATTACCTTAACAATCAAGAAATGAAAGTTACTTACATAATGTTTTAGTGAAACCACGGCAATCAAAGTGCATCTACTTCTACTTTCTAGTCCTCTATCTTGATTTTTCTCATTTCATAGAAGACACTCAGTCATTTGCTAAAAATCCAGTAATATTGTGTTTATAGCTACATATGTTATTTGAAATGCAGAATATGAATGTTTAGTATTGATTTATGCAATTAATATTCATATTTTTACTCTTATTGATAACTTGTAATCCAGGAACTTGTAAAGTGAGAATTATCTATATTTGAATTTATGATTGTTTTTAATCATGTTTTAATAGTTTTATCTTTTATTAAACATGTAAATAAATTATAGTAATAATAATAATGCTTTATTTTATCATTACTACTTTATTAAAAATTTAAAAAAAAAAAAAAATTAGCTTTTGTATTGTTAAATGAATTTACCTAAAAATTGCCAAATCACTTGAAAGAAACTAATATTTTTTCTTAAAAGCATTGCTATTTTTCAACAATTTCTGCAATAAATATAACATTAACAGAGGAGCATTTCAGCTTACTCAAATTCTATTAACTAAATTCTAACTTAAACTAAATTTTATCATTCAATATAAATAAAATCAGCAAATAATTTATTATTTTTTTTATCATACATGTATCCAATATTAATAGATCTTTAATCTTCTGTTGATTGTATTGACTACGTGAAAATGCTTTAGTTTTCTAATCCAAAGGAATTGAATTCCATACTTTTGAAAAATTTCTTTAAGGAACCAGCTAGCTTATCAATTCTTATAGCCTGCAATGCTATTGACTATTATGGATGTGGAAAGCTTTTACTTGGATCTAGAATGGTCTCCATTACTTAGTAATCAATCAATAATTGAGAATTCTTATTTTAACCTGAACACGTTAGCAGAAGTAATAGGTACATTTTCCTCATTGCATGAAATAAACACAGTTTATTCTTTATTCAGCCTGGATTCCACATCACCAGAAACAGCAAACAGACAACAGAAACAGATAACTTGCTGTTGTCTGTCTTCCACTCTACTTTGTTTCTACTATAGCAGAAATTCAAAACAGTTTTGTATATTTCAGTGGCCTCTTGCGATATTTAAAAAGTCAAACACAATGATTTTAACACGTTTATTGTCTTTGGCAAAAATTCTTTATTAATGTTGAAATTAAAACAAAGACGAAAAAGATGTCATAGATTTTGGACAAGAAATATCTTTCAAAATAGAGAGAAATATGGTTTTCATGCTCAACTAGTTTGAAATCTTTGCTCTCAAGACTAAAAATATTATTTCAAGTAAGTGGATCAACTTATCTATTGTTTCTGCCATTTTGATTTTTAAGATTTTAGCTCATGACATCAAACAAACATCACTCCAAGCGATACATACAATTGGATAAAAGTACAACAGCAAGAGCAGCAGAAATTTAAAAGTTGAAATTTTGTCTGTTTTACTTTTCTCCTCATAATTTGCCGAGCAATACATTACAAACAGGCAGTGACTACACATTTGGGCATCTGTTGTCTGTTTCTGCAGTAGATTCTGGTGATGTGGAATTCAGGTTTTACTGCACTGTAAATATAAAACTCAAGCTCCATGAGCAGGGAAAGAAACATTCAACTATTTCATCAAACTCAAAATTTGTTTATTAAAGCACTTTTGGCTTTACCAAGCTCTCTTCAGTACATTTCAAACTAATAAATTTCTCTACACATTAAAAAGCAGTTATACAATCAAATATTCTAAAATTCAAAAAGTTCTTTAGGCAGTTGCTATTATTTTGGAAATATAGCTGATTACTGCACTATTTCTTTTTAAAAATCTTCAAAAATATTTTGAGTTTTAATGGTTAAGGTACTTAACATTCATTTAAATCATTGCATCTATGGGAAATTATGTTCCAAATTATGATGGATTTGAGTTATGATCAAAAATATGAATGTATTTCCATCATAAATTGGGGATGCCTAATAATTCTATATCATCTTGTAAAGAAAATAATGAATTGCAAATTGAAATAATTACAGTCTGTATTTATATCTGTAAATACTGTATTTGATATAGCTTGTCTATAAATGTATTATTGAAACAAATTTTTTTTTCTTAAGTTTTGTATTCTGACTATGATGCAATCAAAAATGCATACTTATTTCTATTATACATCATAATTCAAATATTATAATTAATTTATAATTTAATATTCCCTTTTCTTTGAAATTCCTTACAAATTTCAAATAATTCATATAAAAGAGAATAGTTTTATATAAAAATTAATTAAAATATATTTATATATTTGAATTAAACAATATATATGCATAGTAAATATTATATAATGAGGTTGTAAAAAGTCACTAAAAAATAATTTACTAATTTTCTGAGTTAGTTCTGTTTTAATAGTTTATAAAGACTTATATAGTTCTGAAAAATACTATTTTTAATTTACAATGATTTAATATATATTTATATTCTAAATATACAGGAAATATTATTAAAAATATTCAGGTGTGCTGCCAAATTTTAAAATATTAAAATGTGTTCCTCAACAGAATCACTGGCATAATATATATTGCACAATTACATTATGTTATGATATTTATTATACGTCCTTTGCCTTATATATATGATATAAATACAGCATATTAACATTTTTCAAATTTTATCATAATAGTTCTGTAATAATTTATATAAATCTGATTTGCATAATGCTCCAAGAATCTTTAATGTAACTCACAAAGCATCTGAATCCAGTAAAAATTATTAAATTAAATAATGATACAGTAGAGCGTTAATTATCCGAACTAATTGGGACCAAGGATAGTTCATGATAAACGATTTTTTCGGATAATCGATATGATAGAAAAATAAGAAAAAACAATGTAAAAATACAAAACAAATTTCAAATACTACAGTATATGTTTTATTGTTTACATAAGTTATTCTGCCTCTTTTGTTTTCTAATTATTTGTATTATTATTATAATAAATATATTAATTAGATACAGTAGTTTAATTGTTGATTCCTTTCTGCATACAATCAACATGCATAACAGAAGCTTAGATTCTCCCACCCTATACATTGTAGAGTGGGAGTATTGGTGGAGACCTGTTGCATATCATAATTGAAAATTACGTATGGATAAGCGACGTTCTGGTTAATCAACGTTCGGATAATCGATGCTATATATATACAGTATATATATATATATATTGACTTGTAAACTGGATCTGAAATACTACTAACATTTGAAATACACTGATCTATTTTTAAATTTTTAAACAAAGATCAAAAATGAGTGTATAGAGCAGGATAGCTGAAAAAGATTTAGATTTTTCTTTTTAAACTTAATACTGATCTATTTTTAAACAAAGATCGAAAATGAGTGTATAGAGCAGGATAGCTGAAAAAGATTTAGATTTTTCTTTTTAAACTTAAAATAAATTTATTGAAGTGCTTTCAATCCTCTGGGTCCTTTTCAGCAAATCATAAAAAACATTTTTGATCTTTAGATCTAAAATTTTGCATATATTATTTTAATTTAAAATATATTATTATTATAGTAAGCTAAGTCTTGATTCAGATAACACAAAATAAAAGAATAATGAATTAATTTAATCTAATCTAGATTTGCTAGATTATTAATTCTCTAATTATATTATAGAAAATATGAAAATTATTTGGTTATCTCAGTTAGAGAACCATTATTGTCTAATTGAAAAAGAACAATTTTAATAAGAGTGTACTTAATACAAATATAAGATCTCTAACTCACTGCTGTTTGCATCATTATTCAAAATATATATCTTTATAAAAACACATAAGCAGTTGATTTTCTTTCTGTAGGAGACGCATCTATGGTAGATTTTGATTTATTTCAGCGAGTCTACGATAGCTTGTATTAAATGGCTGGCTTTTAATTTTATTCAGCCAAGCAATTTTACTTGAGTGTAAAATCCTTTCTTGACATCTTGGCAAAGATTAGTGT
>AYEL01065841.1:0-50612 GCA_000484575.1 Olivierus martensii
AAAAAAAAAAAATGTCTTGGTTAACAATGCAGGCTTTGGTTAACGACTCCTGATTATGTGAACTTCTGACAAAATAGATCTCTGTAAAACAACTTGTCATCGCATCACGTGATTCGTTAGCTCAGTTGTTACTCATTTTTTTTTATCACAATCAATTCAAATTCAACAATATCATTATTAAAATTAATAAAATTATAATCATATAAAAATATATTTAACTAAATGATAATTAACATATAGTAATGAAAACAAATTATTTAATTAATTAAAAATAGACGTGCAACAGTTCACTAGTTTTTAGTTTCTTAAAGACGATTATTATTTTAAATTCTACCAACAAAGTCTGATTCTATTGTTTGTTTGTGTTATATATTACTTGACATCTGCAAGTGGTGTGACATCGCAGTTTCGAATTCCATTAGAAGAAGAAAAAGTCTGTCCAAGATCCTACAGTTCATATATAGACAATAAATTGGAGAAGGCATGTCACTGTTCATTTGCCATCAAAAGACAAAATCAAATCTTATTTGTATAATAATCATTGAATCTATAAGCTGCTAATCAGTGTTCATGGGTTCGTTTGTCAAAAAACTCCAAAGAGAGTCAAATTATCCTTGTGGCAAAGATTGATAATTAAAAACCGTTTTCATGAACAATTCATTTTATTAAATGTTAATTTTTTTTGTAGCAAATATAATAAATAAATGATACTTTCCATATTTTTAGGACATTTAAATGAATTTTATCTGCATTTTTAATACTTACTATGGTTGTGGAAAGGAGCCAGAACAAATTAATCAATTTTCAATTAAATCCTATGAGGAATCACGCCTTGGATAATGATGGTAATCCATTCCAGGATTACAGTTGTTAATCAAGGTACCACTGTATTCATTAATACCAATTTTCTTTAAAACATCATTTGGTAACTTATAATTGTAACAGTATTTGCTAATCTGTTTAAATTCATATTTAACTGAAGATATTGGTTCAACTCCAGGGGAAGGCATATTATTTTTATTTTCAGGAATTTAGTAAAAATTATAGTTCAATCATTAAATAAGAGATGGCACCACCTTAGCCAAAATTAAAATAAATTATTATTAATCTAATAGATAGTGGCACCACATCATAATTAATAAATAATTATTAAAATAGCAGTTTAGTTATAAAATTCACTAAAGGTAAAATGAGAAAAAATAAAAAAGAAAATAATCACAGAATTATACAATCAGATTTACAAATAAATAACAAACAAATTAATTTTATTACTTCAAAAAAAATCAATAGAAATATTATTTTTGCAAGATATGAGTAAGAATCTAGAATTTAATATGGCTTTAATGTTAACTGAAATTAATTTTGAAAAAACTAAATATTCACACACTTGCCATTGCTCAAACAAAATCTTTGTTTTATTTACAATTATATACAAAGAATCAGTAAAGATTGTAAACAGCAGCACAGAGACATTCCACAATGGACCCAGGCAGATGATCATGAAGCTAAAAAATAAAAGTGAGAAGATGGATTTCAGTTGAACATCAAGAAAACAAAAATTATGACCACTGCTGCCAAGGAAGTCCACATAAAGATCAACAACGAGGAGATTGAGGTGGTCGACAACTTCATCTTCCTGGGCTACAAGGTAGACTGCAATGGTGACTGGCGCCCCGAAATCACACGAACAATTCTCCTCGTTCACATAGTGATAGTCAACATGGACCCAATTTGGAGGTGTAAGGACATCTCAATCACCACCAAGTGCAGACTGGTCACCACCACCATTGTGTTTTCCATTGCCATCTATGGGTGTGAGACCTGGACCCTAACAAAGGCAGACAGGAGAAAGATTGACGTGTTCGAACTGTGGTGCTGGAGAAGACTCCTGAGTATCCCCTGGACAGCAAGGGTCACCAAAAAGTCAGTCTTAGAGTGCATCAATCCCGATTTTTCCCTGGAAGGCAAGATCACCAGGCAGAAGCTGACTTTTTTCGGTCACATGATGCAGGCCAACTCGCTGGAGAAGGTTGTGATGCTGGGGAGGATGAGTGGAACAAGACCTAGAGGAAGACTGAAGACCCGTTGGCTGGATACAATCAAGAAGGACACAGGCAAGAACATCGAGGAACTGTGGGAATTGGTCAGGGACAGGAAGACATGGAGGGACATGATCCATAGAATAGCCAAGAATCGGACACGATTGAACAGCTAGGATTGATTGATTGTTCTCTCAGTAATATCATAGGGAGAATAAGAATTCTAATTCTCTACAAAGTATTCTTGCTATTTTTTTATATAAAAATTCTTCCATAGCATTGTTTTAGCAAATATTTAACTATATATTTAAATAATTAACAGCATTATAAATAATATAATGATTGAAAATAAAGTGTTTTTAATGTAGATTTTTGACTTAAGCTTAAATATATTTTATGAATTATTATGACTATAAATGATTTTATAAGCTATATTTAACTTAAAATAGATATGTAAACTATTATATTTCATTTAAGCTAATATTTGAAAAGAATTTATATGAAATCTAACTAAAATTGGAATATCACATTGAATGATGATGATAAGCCTGAATAAATTTTCAAAAAGATGGTAAAATATATACTAAAATTTTTGAACATCTCTCCTATGCCTCTAACTTGAATGAATGATAAGACAATTTACTATATTAAAAGATAATTTTTATTAAGACAATTTACATTACAGTTTTTTTTTCCATATGCTGTACTACATTTGATTACTTTATTTTCTTTGAAGAGATAAAGTAGTATGAATAACATTTTCATAAACATAATTATCATTCAACAACATAGAGGCATGTATAAGTGTTAAAGAATCTTATCTAAGTTAGAAAATTAAAAGATAAAAATTTACAAATTAAAGATTCACTCCCCAGCAATCAATGAATAAAATGTGAATGTATTAGTTTATTCTAAAAACTATATCTCAGAAATTTCACCAGATAGAGGTGGTTCTTTTATAAAATTTATTCAGCTTAAGTTGTCATCTTACAATCAGTCCTACCCTATTCCTGTTGTGTTATTATTAATCTAATTGTATACTTTCGAAAAAGCTTCATAACAAGTACGTACAATATATGTAAATATATACCCATGATATATGCTCAAAAGTCAAAGTTATGCCATTTCATGATATTTGTACCTTTTTGAATGAATTTTTAATGCAATGGAACAGTCAATCGCACTTTGAATTATACATGTACAGGGGGAGGGAGCTTTTAACTATTAAACATGATATTCTAACAAACGTAAAATCTACAGTATATATTTAAGAAACAGCATAGATTTGATTCAAAGTCCTTTTAAAAAATTTTTACCTATTTATCGACCCTTTTCGACAACTGCTATTTAGTTAAAATTTAATGCTTATAAAAAACTGCATATTTTATATTATATATGATTTATACATACCAAATTTTCAAAATATTTATCTACAAAAAATGGATATGATTAATACTTGTTAGTATGAAATTATGAATATTACTAGAAGTAAGGAAGAGAAAGAAGCGCCACCTTTTGAATCGATATACAGTACACAAACTTTAATAGATGCTTACACAAATCCTTTCGATAATTTAGATAAGTACTGTTTATTGTGAAAATTGAAAAAAATACTCCTATAGTGCAATTAAATAAAGAATATGCTAAGTATAAAAAGTTATAAGACAAAATTTGGTATCCAAAATTTTCATCAAATATTTCGTGAATAAAGTAAAATCTAACGCACAGAAACTTAAAATTGTTATCAATAAATGCATATTTTGCATTTTCATTTATATATACAGTATATATTAAAAAGCTCTTTAAAGAAAACAAGTAATTAAATATTATTTGATTAAAAACAGAAGAAATATTCCGCATACTTACAATCAAATTTATTTATCAGTTATTCCTTGTCCAATCTTTATATTAAATAAATATACAAGGATAACATTTTATTTTATGAAATTCTTTTCCTGAATTCTCAAGAAAATTTATTTTTCATTGTATTTGGAACAAGAGAAATTTGTTAAACTTTGAATATACGTTTTAGTGAATTATTGGAGTGAATCTTATTATTATTATTATTTGCATTCTTTCTTATATTAGACTGATGCATAATTCCGTAGCGTTCTGATTTGGCCTGGCTACACTGCATTGCTGTTCATTTGTTTACCGTTTTTACATTGTTACTGTTTACTTTGGAGTGTTGTCTTGTGGAATACGAGCTGTCAGCAAATTGTTACAAACGATTGTTATTTCTTCGCTGTTGAAGATGGGGTGTCAGGTCGAGAAAAACGAACATTTCCGACATATTCTGCTGTACGAGTTTAACTGAGGTTCAAGTGCAGTAAATGCACTAGGAACATCTGTGACTATCCGAAACTGCTCTCCAAACTTCGATTGATGACTTCCTAAACTCAAAACCAACAGATTTCTACAGACGGGGATTCCAAACTACCCCAACGTTGGCAGAAAGTTATTGATAAAGGAGGTTACATTGTTGAATAGTTGCTTGCTTGATTTGGTCAAATTTTTAACTTGAATTTCAACCGGATTTCATAAATAAAACACTAAACAAACCTATATTTAAAACGCTACGGAATTATGCATCAATCTAAATAGAATACTTAGCGCGATTTTCTTTACGAATGGTTGATTTCTGTTTTATTCATAATTATGTAATTCTCTCAATTAAAGTGTAAAAACAGTCTATCAGCAAAGCTATCTACATTGTTTTGATCTGAATTCTAAAAATAGAATTATATTTTCTCTTGTAAGAAAATACAGTACTGTGTAATAAATACAACAATGCTACATTAATGGAAAGGCTAATGAAATCTAAAATATGACAAGCATTATAGATAATTTAAGCATTTTAACAAATGTTTAAACTATCTATAATGTTTTAATTTAATCTTTAATAAATCTTTAATTTAATCTTTAATAAAAACTTTAATACGGTGTTTAGTTAATCAGATTATCGTTAAATAATGAGATTAATCATTAATGATAAAGTTGAATAATAATAACTTTATCTTATAAATAGTTGGAAAAATTATTTAAATTTTAAAAATTACTATAATTATACAAATTTAGTTCCATCATTTGTAGCAATAGTAATAACTTTGCTAAGTCTATACATAGCTTTTATTCTAAGTGCTCATTATTAATTTTTTTCCTATGTGGCTTTATGCTTCTTTCCAACGAGTTGCAGCGGGGCATTACAGTGCCTACTATATATCGCCACACTCTTGATGGAATAAGCCATTAATTCGAGAAAGGGATTCAATGAGTCGGGCCCAGTTAGATTTGATTTCGTCGAATCTCATCAGAGATATTTTTGACCACAGCCACTTCAGAGCCAATTTAAGACTGGCCACATGATGGCCAGTCTTAAATAGGCTCTGAAGTGGCTCAGAAAGTTGAAAAAAGGGATTGCAAAGCCATCTTAGATTGGGTGCGTTCCAAACCTCAACAGACTAATCAGTGATGAGTAAAAAATCTCAGCAAACCGTTCCAAAATACAACATGCCAATCAGTGTTGAGCTCATCAAATGGTCATCACAGTAATTGAGGAGAAAAGATGGTGACGGTGTTGACACCGGTTTACACTGTTTAGCCAACGTCGCGGAAAAAGTAGTTCCTACTAGATCAGCGTTTCTCAAACTTTTTTCATTCACGACCCCATTTTTCATTACACGTTTCTCAAACTTTTTTCATTCACGACCCCATTTTTCATTACGAGATTTTTCGCTACCCCATTTTTAATTTATGAGATTTTTCGCGACCCCAGGTATTAAATACGACCCTATTTTTCATTGCGAGATTTTTCGCGACCCCAAGTATTAAATATGAAATACGACAAATCTTTTTCGTGACCCCAGGTATTAAATATGAAATAAAACATACAAGTACATGCGATCCCAGGTATTAAATATGAAATAAAACATACAAGTATATAAATCACTTACACACTTATTAAGATGAACACAATCAACCAACCACACCGAAAATTTATATGTTGTCATAAGTTAAATATTGGGCATTTGTGAAATTACATATAAACTCATGTTGTCATACGTTAAATATTGGGCATTTGTGAAATTACATAAAACTGAAATTCAAGTGTTTGAATTTAATTTTCTAAGATGAACACAATCAACCAACTACACTGAAAATTCATACGTTGTCAAGTTAAATGTTGGCATTTGTGAAATTACATAATAAACTGAAATTCAAGTTAATATTGGGTGTTTTGTGAAATTACATATAAACTGAAATTCAAGTGTTTGGGCGTTTGTGAAATTACATATAAACTGAAATTCAATTGTTTGAATTTAATTTTTGCGACCCCTTTTAGGGTTGCGACCCACAGTTTGAGAAACGCTGTACTAGATGATAAGAGTTTAAAAGTTAGAGAGTATTATAAATCATTTTCATCGTTGTTGTTTACTGGCAAATAAATTTTAGTGCTTTCTAATGACACTAATAAAGTTATAACATTCATTATTGTCTTCTTCATCACCATGTTAGCCGTCGTCTTATCTCCACACTCAGCGAGTCGTTCCAGAAACATACTGATGTTGAGTTATTTCTGACGTCAAAACAGAATAATCACTGATGACTTGCTGTTGAGGTTTGGAAGGCACCCAATTGACAAGCGTATCCATCCATCGCACATAGCGGCGTTACAATTACCCATCTTTAGCGCTTTCAAGTACCTATCAAAATGGCGGCCCCATAATATAAGTTGCTTTTAGGGTAACAATGTAAAAGGTATGCGAAATATATGGAAAAAATTATGTAGTATTTCGAAAAAAGCTATGAGAAGTCCTATTTTAAATATCTTTCAAAAGTTTTCCAACATTCCAAAGATTTAAAGATATTATATGTTGCTTATGTTATTTATATTTAGCACTTGTTTCAAATAATTTTATTATTACAATATTTTTTTTCTAGCTTTAATATTTGTAAAATCGTTTATAAAATTCCATTCCCTTTCCCCCAATTAAAAAATTCATTCAAAAATTAATTAAACATTTTCCATGGTTGTTGTCCTTTAGTTTTTACAATTTAAATGATGCTATTATTTTGATTCTTAAAACATTATATATTCAATAATTTACGTTAAATATCATTAATTTTTAAAGCAGTTTTTGACAAATTTTAAATGATTATAGGATAGTTCTTCTTTCCGTCACATGACAAACATCTTTACTAATATAATTACAATATTTTAAATTCGACAAAAATATATTTATATTACAGTGAAACCCCGCTCGTGCGTTCCCGTATCGTACGACTTTCCCGCTGCTCGTGCGTTCCCGTATCATACGACTTTCCCGCTTTAAACGTCTATTTTTGAAGTCCCAACATATTCTTATACATGCAATGTAAAACTTTCCCTTTTCCTACGTTTTAATTATATAACGTTTTTATTATGACGTCATCAGAGTTCTTTTTTTTATTATGACATTATCAGAGCTTCCCAGTTTCGTGCGTTTTCCCGGCTCGTTCGACTTTTCGGGCCGGTCCCCGATGTTTCAAAATCGGGGTTATATATATTTGTGGGTCGGAGGTATAGGGCACACTATAACATAATTGTAAAATTTCATATAGTAACTTTAAAAGCTAATTAATATTTCAAAATATAAAAGATTATTCAGATAAGCAGAAGAAAATAGTTAACAAAAATCGAGTGGTTGTTATGTGTTCTTCAGACATTTAATTTGATCTTCGAGAGTCATTACTATAAATAGTTCTATGATCAAAGTCCTCATTGTACAAATACTTACATATTTACTTTTATAAGATAGCTGTAGAATAAGATGACATCATGAAGTTGTAGAATAAGTTTGAATTGCGGAAAGACGTATCAGACAGAATGTTAGCTGATGCTATAGAAGTATAGATACAAAAGTAGCAGTTGAATATTACTTACTACATTATACTGTATGCGCTTTTTTATTGCAGTTGCATTTTCGTAGAAAAGCTAATTCATTTTTCCCTTTAGTATCTGTAAAATTTTCTGTTGTGGGTCTTTTACAGAAGTAAATTTACTATACTGTAAAATAGTAGTAACTTATTTCAATTTTTGCAATAATCCAAAAATAATAGATATTTTTTGAATAGCATGTGTAAAATAATCCTCATTACATAAAGCAACTAATGCATTTTGTTGGTTTGTTAGCCTATTTTCCTTTTGAACTAATACGCAGATTTTCATGAAATTCAGTAGTGATGTTCTGCCATTAAGAGACATTTTGAAACCGCATCCTTTAATTCTACAAGTTCGTTTAATTCTGCAGGATAGAATTTCATTTTTATCAAAATTTTAGTTTATAATATTGCTAATAGATGGCGCTAAGCGTTAGCGGTATAGATAATAGCACATGGCTTATCTGATTTGAATTACGTCTGAGACTGTAGCATCGTGACGTATAGCGAATGACGTCATCAAAACCGCTAATTTGTCACGTTACGATGATGTAACAATATTGACGTCTCGGTGCCGAAATTACGCCGTCATCGTGACATATGTTATTTTAATCAGCGTTAAAATTGCACTCATAAAACCAATGAATTCCAAATACTAAATAAATGATATCTTCGGAAAGCAGGCAATTTTAATTTTTCTGGAACCGCTTATATTAACTAAAGAGCAAATGATGCTCTTAAATCGAAAAATATTAAAATGATACTCTTACTTTAATATTTTTATACATAAGACGATACCAAGTACAATATTATGAATAATAAAGAATATGATGAATTAGTATTATTATCTCTTACATTGTTAACATATTTAAATATGAAATGAGATAATGAAATTTGTGTCATTATTATTATTATTATTATTATTTTGCATTTTTACACCCCTTTCCAATCTGTTAGATTACTAAGGAGAGGGGCCAGTTTCAACCACGAGGATTACTGGGCCAGGCCGGGAACCCCGAAAAACTTTTCAGAAGATGCCGGACCCTGGTCCTCCTGCTTGGCACGGCAACGCGTTACCAGCGACCATCTATGCTAATATTTCACGAATTAAATTTATAGATAAAAACAAGTCCTATGAACTATCAACAGTATATGGAATTTAAGACGATATTGATTAAGAGTTACTGTCCGTCCAGCTTAGCCGCGACCATCGACGCAAGTACGCGTGCGCTAACTGAAATCCAACTTAGCCGCGACCATCGACGCAAGTACGCGTGCGCTAACTGAACGAGTCCAGTGACAAAATAGGGATGATAGCTTCACACATGGATGTTTTCAAACGCAAGATAACTGAAGTTGAATGGAAGTTGCATATGGATGCTTTCAAATGCAAGATAACTGAAGTTGAATGGAAGTTTATTATAATGTCGAATGCTAAATGATTAGATATGACGTTGGAAATAGTATATTTAACAGAACTTAATATATTAATTCAATAGACATTGGAAATATTTTATTGTAATGTCGAATGCTAAATGATTAGTTTCGACGTTGGAAATAATTACTAACAGAATTTAATATAATATTAATTCAATAATTCCCACTCATCATTATACCGACTGCGAATGCTAAATGATTAGTTTCGAAGTTGGAAATAGTATATTTAACAGAAGTTATTGTAATGCTAAATGATTAGTTTTGACATTGGAAATAGTATATTTAACAGAATGATAAATGATTAGTTTCGATGTTGGAAATAGTATATTTAACAGAACTTCTAAATGATTAGTTTCGACGTTGGAAATAATATATTTAACAGAACTTAATGCAATATTAATTCAATAATTTTTATCTAATAACGACTCTCACTTTCGGGTTTGGACTCATCTACCTTAGCTAGGCGCGGCTTTCGTGGACAGACAATACATTAATTGCTTATGTTAACAGCCAAAATTTTTCCTGAGCACAGCTATTAATTTTTGATGATAAAATCAATTGTGCAATTTAAAAATATAAATAATATTCCTTATACAAGCATGTTTTATAAATTTTCATTTATGTACAATATTTTAATAACCTAAGGAAGAAACCCCTCTTTCCTGTAGGTCATTAAAAATTTGCCTCTCTTCTGTTTTGATCATACTTTATAGAAACCCTTTTATTATTTTCTCTTGACTATACTATCTCAAACAAATAAAATTGTGTCGCGATCTATTCTTTAGCTTCTTCAGAGGAGGTTTTTAGAACATTTTCCGAACTCATCCATTAATGAACAAGCAATTTCGGAGAGATTAATCGCCTACTTTTTTTTTTTTTTGTTAACAGATGACCCCACTTTCCACTCAGTAAGAGTACTAAGTGGCGGGGCGAAACAAGCCCTTCCACAGGCTGCCCACCCCTGCGGAGGGGTCAGCCGGATTGTGGAGGACGGGGATCGACGGGCCGGGCCCGGACCCCATGATAAATATTTTCAAGGGGTGGGACCCGAGACTCGAACCCGGGTCCTCCAGAGTGGAAAGCCGAAGCGTTTCCTTTCCGAATGTGTAGTTTATTTTGGAATAATTAAAGAGAATAAAATGTTACCAATGAAATTATTTTATGCAATAAATTATATAATTATCTAAGTATAGTCCCGTCAATATACAATAATAATTATAAAATTTTAATTATGAATTTATTCAATTAACTAAAATTCACAATTTTCAGTATTAATAATTGTGAATAAGTAAGTTAAAATCTTAAGATATTTAAAGCTTACTAAAAATTATTTCTGCAATGCAGTATGCCATATAACTTGCTTGCTTTAACGCTTAGCCCATCTCAGATCAATGATAAAAACTGAAAAATCTTAATACAGTAGATGAACAGGATATGTTGAATGTCCGCTACTTTTAAACGGATAAATCTAGTGTTAGTTATTTAAAATTTGACTTTAATAGTCTAATCATCCTATTATATTTTATAAAAATCGAATAGGTTGAAAGTTATTAATGTGAAATCTAAGTCTGAAAGCCCATTTTAAATATTTGCTGATAAATGATTAATTTAGAGTCTCCAGTGGTGCAGGCACCCCTAGTGTGTATAAATTTTTTTCGGGTATGCATTTACTGCTTGTGATAATACGTGTCTGTTGAACACGTATTACAAGCAAATTTCGGACTATTCTTTATTGATAACAGACATAAAAAAAGTTTAGGATTAATTGATATGCCATCGAAATTGATCATCTTGCTAAATTTCGCAAAAAATAAATAGCTTAGGATTTATTAAGAGTATTTTCAGAAGTTTGAAGGCGCTATTTTTTTAAATGGTTGAAGTTAGAGAGTTAAATGATTATCATAATTACCAAATTTCATAAATATCTAATAAGATCAAAAGTTAGTAATGAGGAGACAGAATGCTGATCTCTAAGTTTCCTTTTCCTTCAGAAAGAAGACAAAAAAATAATGAAACTTTAATTTTTATTATATAAATTTCTACTTTATAAGAATATTTTGAGGAAAATGTGGATATTGTATAATGAGGGATAATTATCCTAAAAAACAGACTGAGTAAATATATTTATAATTTCAGAAATTCTATACTAATTTCTCATATATAGTTTTATATTTGAATTATTTTACAAATTTAAATAAAAATTATTTAAAATGATTTCATTTCTAATTTTAAAATTAAAAATGAACAGTGTTTTTGAAATCAACTTTTATTTGATAAAAAATATTTTATCAATACAAAATAATCATTAACTGAACATTAATTATAAAAATTTCAATTAAAAAATTTTTAATGATTTACTCAATATTATACAATTTCAGAATTATGAATAAATAAGTTAAAATTCTTAGATATTTAAAATTTTCATAAATTAGGAACCTTACCATGAAGATTTATAATAAATATGCAAAATTCATTTATTTGATTAGTTTGGCACTGAGCTATGCCAGAATAACTTTACTAAAGGCATTTCAAATTAATTAAAATTAATGCTGGGAAGACAAATATTCAATTGCTTTAATTATCATCATCATCAGATTAACAATAACAACAATTATTGAATTTCTTAACACAATAAATTTTGAAATTGTTTTAAAATAATAAACAATTTTTATATAGAAAAAAAGAACATAAATTATTAATCTTGTTCATAGATCAATATTGAATTGATGGAATTTTTCAGATTTAATATTAATTTGTTAATTTCTTTGATTGATGATAATGCATAGGTTAAAGCGATCACATACAGTATCTGGATTAAAATAAGAGGCACGATCACAAACAATATTTCTTATATTCCGAATGGAAGATAAATCGTACATCAGTCACTGTATTCCTAAAGGAATATGTTACATTTTCAACATACAAAATTAAACACTAACAATATTTTTATTAAATATAGTTTTTCATTTCTTGCATCTTTTTGATCTTAATTAAACTACTCAATATGTTCTTAATATGTAAAACTTAAATAGTTGCCAGTAGTTGATTGTAGGCTAGTGGATACTCTACATCAAAATAATTTAAATTTATGGAGGAAAAAATAATTTCATCATTTCTTAATAAAACATTAGAACAAAAACTATTCAGCCACTATGATAGACATATGACTGCTATTCAATAAATTTTTCTGAATATTATTTAGTTATGAATAGTGTTGATCAGCAAATAGAAAATTTTATTAATAATGTACATTTCCTAATAAATCATGCATTAGGGAATATTATTATTATTATAGTGGGTGATCGATTAACGAACACTTTTTTGAAAGATTATGTTCGGTTAACGAACACCACAGTACAAACTGTGGGACCCACGGACTGACCAAATAACAGATCAGTTGGATGGCTGCATGGTAAAGCTGTGGCTTACCAATCTGGAGGATCCAGGGGTCCCACTACTCCAATTTTTTAGAAGGGATCTGGCCGCAGACCATTGAAACCCATCCTTCAATCTTCCAGTTGACCCCATCATGGGTGTTGGTCAGCCTGTGATGATGGCAGCTCTATAAGTAGCTGCCTCCAGATAAAAATATTCCATGAGGATATTTCGGCTTAACTAACCTAACGGAATGACAGGCTTAGACCTTGTGCATTCGTGGACTTATGGGTAAGGATGGAAGAATGGAAGAACAGCAGTTTTTCCCAATTAAGATGAACTCGGAGACAATGTAAAACAAACATTTATTAAAGAAGGTAAGAGAGAGATTTTACAATATTTTGGTGTTAGATTGCACCCATACCAGGTTGAGGTCAATAGGCTTGGGGATCTCTACCACGGTATCCATACCAGGTTGAGGTCAATAGGCTGGGGGGGATCTATATCACGACAATGCTATTAATCACTTCTGAAAAATCCTGAAGGAGAGAGAAAAACAATCGATATTGGGCAGATTTTTTATTGGAAAATAAACATAATAGATGAAAATGCAAGACTATGTATGTATATATTATTGTTATTACATATAAATAAACTTAGTAAGAAATTATATAATTTTTTATTTATGTTTTTCTGGGTCTCCGGAACGAATTAATCAAATTCCCATAAAATCCTATAGTAAATCGATGATTGGTTAACGAACAATTCGGATAACGAGCATTTTCTTGGAACGGATTATGCAATGATCGGTTAATGAACAATTCAGATAACGAACATTGTCTTGGAATGGATTATGTTCGTTAACCGATCACCCACTGTATTAATAAAGATATGTTTCATTGGAGTCTTATCTTAATTTTATTCACATATCAAATAAAATAATCCCTTTAATTTTAATCAATTAAAAAAAGTTGCAATTTATTGCAAAAATATTTTCTAATACATTTTACAGGCATATTCATTATATCACCACATGCACATTTGAGAATATAAATGGAATATTAAAGTTGAAAATCTTTTATAAACAATTTATACAGCACTAAATAACAATCAGGCATTTTATTATACTCTACAATTCATAAAACTGTTATCACAAAATTGCAAATTTATGGCTTTTATTAGTCCAAAACTTATAAATTTTCAAACCGTTTCTTTTCAAAAATTCTATCCTATTTTGAGTTATTTTTAGATCTGGAAGATTAATTTATTGATAATAATCTAAAAAATTACAAAAAATAGTCAACACTTCTAGGACTGAGAGCAATAAAAAAACAATATATATATAAATAAAACTTATTTAGAAAATATTAAGATTTTTACAAGAATAAATATCAATATATTTTTTTAAACATGTTTAAATAAACTGTTCTTAACACAGCTTCAATTTTTTTGAAACAGTTGTTGAATTTCTTAACACAATAAATTTTTAAGTCTGGTTTTAAGAAATAACAATTTTTTATATTGAAAAAGAGCTAACAATATTTAACTATTAGAAAATTCAATTTGAGTTTGGAATGCTTCATATCAATATAAAAATGAACAATTTATTTTTATAGTTTAAAAAGAAATAAATGCTAGACTTTTAAATCAAATGTTATATTTACTGTAATCTGATACTTGAAAAAATATGTAATTAATATTTTTTCATAAATTCTTTTATGTATATTTATTATTTAAATAATCAACAATGTAGAATTTTGATATTGGTTTTTTGCTCTTATGTACTATTCTTAAATGAATTTTCTTGAAAGACATACTTTCAAAGTGCATAATGTAAAACAAACTTTCAACAGCAATCTATATTTAAGGCAACAGTAATTTTTTCATGATAACAATGTGATTTGGTAAAAATAACAGATAATAATGATACTAAAAATAGAAAAGGTCAAATACAGATATTTTTAACTAAAGAATTTATATCTGGTAAACATACAATCCTATTATTTAAATAACCTAATACATGCAAATCTTTAGATTCTTCATTAACCTTTAGTGAAACTACCTCTTGTAGAAATCCTATATTTGTACCATTTTCAACATTAAAGGACATTGATCCTAACCGCAAAATAACTTTTCCAGATTTTAAAATTAGAAGCTTTCCTATTAGACCTTCTGGAATGTCTTTAAATACTTCATCATTCTCATCCTAAAAAATTGCACATACTGATATTAAAAATTTATATAAATTAACATAAATATATAATTGTATTAAATTATTATATTGCAAATGTATTAAAATATTTTTATATTAAGATATATGCTATTTATCTGCTCTGCAATTTAAATATTCTTTATAAATTTAAAATCTATTCTTTGAAATCATTTTTTTCTGAGTTTGAAATCAGAAATCTAACAAGAACAAATTTCTGATTCCTTTTTAAAATTTTAAAAATATTAAGAAATAATATTTTATGGAACTTAGCATGTTTCTATGTGGCCAAACTGGCCAATAATCTATAGATATCTACTTTTGAAACTCCTATTAGCACCTTTATTTTCTTAATAAAAGCAGAAATGGAGGCTCAATCTTTAACTCTGATAATTCTTAGGCAAGTTCAGTTAGTTTTTAATATTTTTTTCTAATGACGTAAAATTGTGCATCTTTCAATACTCTTTTCACTGTAAAACATCTCTTACATTGAAAACCAGAGCTCAGATATTTATAACAATTATGGATTGATTCGCTAGACCAGAGGTTCCCAAAGTTTTGCCTAGGTGGACCAAATTGTAAATTTCAAAATATTTGACAGGCCAAGAAAAGTGTTATGGAAAAATATGTTCAAATCGATAAAAAATGGCACACAAAGGAAAGTTTTATACTAATTTTATAATATAATCCTTCTTTATAATAAGAAATTATATTTATAATTAAGATTCCCAAAGTTTTGCCTAGGTGGACCAAATTGTAAATTCCATAATATTTGGCAGGCCAAGAAAAGTGTTATGGAAAAATATGTTCAAATCAATAAAAAATGGCAAACAAAGGAAAGTTTTATACTAATTTCATAATATAATCCTTCTTTATAATAAGAAATTATATTTATAATTAAACAAAAATAACTAAATAATTTCAAATAAAAAAAGAAAAAATAATAAATTCATCAATCTGAAGCATGTGACATGTGCAGTTGTTGTTTTCTTTTAATATCATTGAGCTTTGGTTCTAAGTATGTTGAATATATTCTTAACAACCACTTGTAAATGTACATTAGTTAATTTTGATTTCAATTTTTACTTATTAATGGCTCATGATTGAGAAAGTTTTTTCACTTACATATGTGAAAAACTTTCACAATACATATTTGAAAGCACTTATATATATATTTTTTTTTAACTGAATAATTTTTAATTATATGATAAAATTTTTTTATTTTTTGTAAAAATGTAAATTATCTCTATAAATTCAAGATCGCGGATGATCTGACATTGCGGGCCTCACATCAAGAACCCCTGCTCTAGACATTACATTTGTCTTGCTACTAGGTCTGGAGATATACTAATTCAGTACAGTGAAATGTCAATGTACAAACTTTAAATAGCAACAATTGTTGTTTTCTTTAAATAATATCATTGAGACTTGGTTCTAAGTCTGTTGAATATATTCTTAACAACCACTTGTAAATGTACAATAGTTAATTTTGATCTCAGTTTTTACTTATTAATGCTCATGAGTGAGAAAGTTTTTTCACTTATATATGCAAAAAACTTTCTCAATACATATTTGGTAGCACTTATATTTTTTTTTTAACTGAATAATTTTTAATTATAATATGATAAAATTTATTTATTTTTTTGTAAAAATATAAATTACCTCTATGAATTCAAGATCGCAGATGATCTGACATTGCGGGCCGCACTTTGAGAACCCCTGCTCAAAACTGTTGACTGACTAACAAAATATTCAGGCAATTCTAAGCATGCTGCTAATTAGGTTATTTGAAAAACTTTTTAGTACCTCTTCTTCAATTTCTGGAATCCTTAAATCTGTAGGGTGTTCATGATTACTGCTATAGAATGAAAAGTTTCCAAATTCTTTATGTAATTGTTATATGTTACAATAACATACTGATCTGGATGATGCCTTTTTTTTTTGATATGGAGATTACATTTATTTGTATGACATCTAGTAAGAAATATGTTCATATAAAGACATTATGTAACTGAAAATTCTAATGCAGGCTCTTAAAATAAGAATCATATCAAAGTATTTAGCATTTGAATAAGGCAATGCCATATTCAACTTTGACAATTGTTTATTTATTTTGATAATAATCAAAAAATTGATACTAAATGATAATACAACTAACAAAATTACAAATGATGTTAAAAATCATTTCTCTCTCATTCATTATTATTTTATGCATTTTATTACTATAATTTTTTAAAATAAAATCAATAGAATGCAAATGTGCATTTTCTTTTTGTTTGTTCATGTGCTTATTTATTATTTCATAATTAACATCACAAAATTTTAAACATTTTTCTCTTTAATAAGGACTTAGATAAATAAATAAAATATTCTCTTTGTTTTTTAGAAAAATATAATCTAAGAAAACTGCTTTAACTCTTATTATTAGATATCTAATATTGCGGGCCTCACTTTAAGAACCCCTGCTCTAGATATTACATTTGTTTTGCTACTATGTCTGGAGATATACTAATTCAGTACAGTGAAATGTCAATGTACAAACTTTAAATAGCAAAATGACAGAATTATTAATCACTCTGATAATACTTAAATATTTAAGACATATAGCACAACACAATAGTGTACATGATATGGTCAAACTCCAAAATTCAGCCAATTTGTGAAGTGCACAGCTATTTCATAAACTGGTCAGTCTGTTTTGCCAATATCCAAAAAATTGATTTTCTATCTGCTTTTGGAATCTGGATAGCCAATCCAAGCATTGGCAAGAGGATTCTGGCCAAAGTCAGAAGACATCTATTCTCTCTCTATAAATAATAGTAAAGGAGTTCCCAACTTATATAGGTAGATTCAACATATGCAAATCTGTATTTACATAAAGATTCATTGATTAAAAAATAAAAATATGATTGTAGAAGATAAAGCAATTTTCTCCTAATTTCATCATTTATCGCATATACATATATGTGTGTGCTTTATTAAAATAGTTTAGTTAATAAGCCAGGCCCAAATCCAGATTTCTCCTGAAAAATTGGAAATGTGGGACTTGGAATTGAATCTGGATCTTTTAAGATGATAAGCAACTGCTTTACTGTGTAATTTATTTGCTTATTCTTTTTAATATAATTATTTTTGATATTACAATCTTTCTGACATAGTATAGGGTACTATTTTAGTATTGTATAGAGCAGGGATGGGTGATTTTATTTGATTTTGAATGTATTTTGCAACTGATTTGTTATGCAATGACGTTTATTCTGGTTAACGGTCAATAAAATGCATTTTTGTAAGAAATATGCTATGGTAATGATATCTACAGTTTACCATAAGAATTATTATTTATTACTTTTCTAGAAATTACATAACAATATTGCTGAAATATGTGAAATAATATTTATTACTTTTCTAGAAATTGCATAAACTATATTGCTGAGATATGGATTGATAATTTTTGTATTCATTTTATTTATCGATAAAATTTTTTTGGCATTATGCTATAGTTAAAGGTCCGCAGTTTGCATATCCCTGATCTATACAATGATTAAATTCAAAGCTGCATTAAGTAGTTCTGAGAGCCGCATGCCGCGGTTTGCCCACCCCTGGTATAGAGAATGCTCTGAAATATGTATGTTTTATCTTATATAAGGTTTTCTGGAACAATCCACTTATATAAATAGAGGACTGCTTGTAATTTAATTAACAGGGAAACTGGGGTAATGTAACATGGACTGATTATAACAAATGCAAATACTCATTCCTTGTTACTCAAAAATCTTGAAATTATGTATGAAAAATACATAATAAAGGTTCTTGAAGTGGGGCCCGCAATGTCAGATCATCTGTGATCTTGAATTCATAGAGATAATTTACATTTATCTGGCTACATTTTCTCAATTACTTGATGCAAATGGAACTCAACTGAATGAATAAAAATGTTTTAAGAGTAGCTTAAGTAAAACTAGCTAGGTTTAAAAGTTGTTATAAATCTGTTTCAATTATTAGTAATTATTCCTATGTTACACTCATGCAATAGTTTATAAGATAATGATGTAAACTTATTTATCTTCACAGTTATATGTAAGTCTAACTGTGACCATGCCTTCCAAACAAACAGACAGAAAATTTGGGCAAGTTGTAAAACAAAGCATAGGGATAAATTATAACAATTTAATTAATAGTGCTTATTCACAATTGTCAAACATTCAAACAGTAACAGTTCAGATGAAAAAAATTAATTCAGATTAAGAAAATTAATACTGTATTGTATAGCTATGAATGTGATTTGAAATGCCTATCTATGAATGTTTCATATTTGTTTTTTTGGAATTAATGTTCATATTTTTGATACTTCATATTTGAAAAACCTGCAAATCCAAGAACTCTAATGGAAACTCATAAACTAGAACTATTTATATAGCTAATAAGTAAAATTATTATTTTAATGAATTAAGAGAAATGTAATGACTAGAATTGTTTTTAAAAATATACAATAAATTCTTGATTTATATTACTTCTATACTTTTAGTTTGAAGTGATCGAAAATTCTACAACCATTTCATTGTATGCAAGATATGATCATACAATAAACAAATATGAAAGTTTTATTATAATATTTTTGCATATTTTTAACATTTATTATTTTATTATGTTATGAGAAACAAAAATTTATCATTTTTCTCTAATACATTATTCAGAAAGAAAGAAAACATACAAAAATTAGAATAATGTATATCAAATTTCAGTAATCATATTTAAAAAGTTTTTAATTTTCAAAAATTTTCATTATTTAAGTATTTGTTAATTAAAGATTGAAATATTAAATTATATAGTAGAGTACATATAACAAAATCAACTTCCAATTATAATTATCAGATGAGAGCAAAATAGTTGGAAAACTGAAATACTTTTTCAATATTTTATTGTGCTGTATGCAATATTTTATTGTACACAGTGAGTTCTCATTTAATGCTGCTTCATTTAACATCATTTCTACTGAAATATTAAATTATATAGTAGAGTACATATAATAAAATCAACTTCCAATTATAATTATCAGATGAAAGCAAAATAGTTGGAAAACTGAAATACTTTTTCAATATTTTATTGTACACAGTGAGTTCTCATTTAATGCTGCTTCATTTAACATCATTTCACTATTATATCACCAGCAAAAACTAAAGTTAATTAAAAATTTTAAGGCAATGAAATAGAATGAAGTCCTATTTTCTTACATTTCCCTTCATAGCAGAGAGAAAGTGAAGTAGAAACCTATAATTATAGAAAACAAGGTAACCATATTTTATATGAATCCTGACTTAAGTACATAATATTGTCTATGAGCAATGTATTAATTCAATTATATAGCATACAGGACATTTGACCATATTGGCTGGGTGCAAACACTTTGGCTTTGCATTCAGAGTATTCAAGATTAAATTAACTCATTAAAAAATTTGTATGCTAGGCCAATGAAGTTTTTATAAGTCATGATTCAGGAACCTAATCCTGATGTTAAATAATGACCTACAGTATTAAATTCTTTTTTATATCTTTTATTAAATATATAATCCATGTTATAATAAGCTATTATAATATTCTGCAAAAAATTTTTCCAAATGATTTATGACTTTCAAAGAAGATATAGACTGTGTTTTAATAATTTGTGATTTATAGATGAATATCATAAATCATTAAAACAATTAATATTTTTCAATAATAATAAAATTTCTATTTCTTTAATAACTGATGTTATTCCAGTTGTGATAAGTGCTTCTTTATATTACTTTTAACAGTTTAATAAAAAAGTTTATTATACAATAGAAGCATTTTCTATCAGTGGACCAATGTCAGAGAAAAAATGAAAGTTCTGTTTTCTTTCTGTTGCTATACAGCTGATATAAGTCCACTGATAAATTAAAAACTGTTTATGTTTTATATTAAACCTTCCTGTTAAGTTCTCTCTGTTTTCTTTCTGTTGCTATACAGCTGATATAAAAGTCCACTGATAAATTAAAAACTGTTTATGTTTTATATTAAACCTTCCTGTTAAGTTCTTGATTTTTAAAGATCTGTAGCTATTTCTAGAACATGATTCATTCATGTGCAAAAATATCTACTATAAACAAGTAATATTACTAAAAATTATTTTAAATTATAATAATAGAATTTTATATAAATACTCACATTATTAGCATCATTATCAGTGTCAGATGATTTTGATTTTACATCATCAACTAAATAAGATTTCAGTGGGCACTTGGGAAATTGAAAGAACACAAATGTTCCAGATTCTGTAATTTAATAGCATAGTAATTAATATTAAATAAAAATATTCATTTAATTAAGAAATTTAATATTTATAATTTAATATTAAGAAAAATAATTGCAAAAGCCAAAATATTTCAACAGATCAAACTGCCTATTATTTTTAGATCATTACTGTAATTAATTTGAATTAGATAGAATTCTACTATATCATATTGCAGAAGAATCTGAAATTTTTCTGAATCTAATCTGAAATTTTATACACCATAAAATATTCAAACATTAAAATCAATTACATGTATTCTTTTGTTATATGATAGATTATCTTTGAGAACTGACATATGTTAACAAAAAGTTCCAGAAAGAACTAAAATTGCCTATTTTCCAAAGGTGTTATTTATTTAGTATTTGAAATCCATTGATTTTATGTGTCCAATTTTTATGCTAATTTAATCAGCAGAGATGTTATGATGACAGCATAGATGTGGCATCATAAATTAGCAATTTTTTGATGTCATTATGATAGATATTGAAATAGTGCTCTGTTAAGAAATTAGGTAAGCTATATGTTATCTTACAGTGCTAACACTCAGTACCATCTATTGGCAATAATAAAAACTAAAATTGTAATAATGAAATTCTATCCTTCAGGATTAGTCAATCCTATAGGATTAAAGAATGCAGCATAGAAATGTCTTTTAATGGCAGAATATTATTTCACAAAAATGTGTTAATTAGTTCAAAAGTTATTATTGGGAGGACATAGACAGCAACAGATAGACATTGGATTGATCTTATGGGCCTCCATTTCTTTCAGAAAGTAAACCACAAATATATAAAGTGAATAAACCATAATAATTGGAGATGCATTTTAAAATTACAAAAATCTAACAGAAATGTTAAAATAATATTAATACACAAACAAAAAATAACAAAAATCAATTATTTTAATAATTCATTAATTAGAAATTGATTAATGAAAATATTTAAAATATAAATATTAGATGAAATAAAATGATAAATAATTATCGGGTCCCACCCCTTGAAAATATTTACCATGGGGTCGGGTGTCGATCCCCGTCCTCCACAATCTGGCTGACCCCTCCGCAGGGGTGGGCAGCCTGTGGAAGGGTTGTTTCGCCCCGTCATTTTAATAATAAAAATTTTCTTTATGCTCTCTGACAAAGAATATCTTAATGAATATACCACAGAATCACATAAGTTATAGTTCTATGAAATTTTTCAGACTTTGAATAAATTATTCAGGGCTGGCCTTAAGAGTGGGCAAGCTGGGCAGTCATATAAAGCTGCCATACAAATGCTGTAAAAGACCCACAGCCGAAAACTACACAGGAATTAAGGGGAAAAACGAATAAGCTTTTTTACAGAAATACAGCTGCAATAAAAAAATTATACATAATGCAGTAAGTAATCAGATGCTGTTTTTTAATCAGGGCATTGACTAACATTCTATTGGACCAGTCATACATCTTTGAAGAAGATCCTGGTATGGTCCCATCCATATATTCAAATTGAAATTAATAAAAACCATTGACAATTACATATGGCACAAGAATGCTTGAATAACTTAATGTTCATATCAATCAAAAGTAAAGTTGTTGAGTCATTAAATTATTTAGAGCTTATAAATGATTTTGAAAATATTAAAGCAAGAAAAGTCACTTTTAATTTATAACATATTAAATACATAATATTATTAAGTGTTGTAATAATAAAATTATTTGAAACAAATGTTAGATATGAACAACATAAGCAATATTTAATATCTTTAAACCTTTAAAATGATATAAAATTGAAAGATACCTAAAATTGAGAACTCATGGCTTTTATTGCTATATAATTTTTTCCCACCCATCATGCATATTTTTTTACAATGTTACCTGCAGCTTATATTATGGGACCACCAATTTGATAATTGCATGGGGCCATCAGGTATTTATAGCCAGTTCTGAATTATTTATCATAACTAAATTGTTAAGATACTCAAATCTTATAAAAGTTTTTTATTAGAAAGTTATATCAACAGTGCATTTGATATGAATAAAAAATTCATTATTGAAATTAAAAATTTTTTTTTCATAATTTATATCCATATCACTGAAAATTACCTCTGATTAACCAATATATCCCTATTGGACATGATTTGCAAAGAATCACATTGATTATTAGTTTATATGAGATAATTAACAAATGTAAAACACTATTAAGCAAATAATAGAGATGTGAAATGATTTATGACAGTGTAATTTGGAGTTTAATTATGTAATTAGTTGGCATCAGATTACATAAGAAAAAATATATAAAATGAATATAAGTGCAAGAAATGATGATTTTGTTTTGTTAAATCAAAATAAAATCATATCCAAATAATCAGCTATTATACAAAGCAGAAAATTAAAATTTAGTTTAATCAGGTCTGAGTTTGCAATTTAACTTATCAGAAATATGAGACCAGTTTTGGGTTAATTTTTAATTAAAATAAAATAAATTTAAGAAATTTGTTCTTACACTTTCAATATATACCAAAAGCTAAAAAACAAATCAATACAAGTTCTAAATTCTCATGAATTGCTGATTGTCTGAGATCTTTTGAATCCAGCTAAGAATGTTTCAGATTAGCTAAAATTGTAAATTATGTAATTTTGTTGGAAGAACTGTCCTCTAATGTAGTGCAGTATTAATTATTTTTACTTTGATAATATTTAAATTCAATATCGTTTTTAGAATTAAGACATTGAACTACCATAAAATTCTTCCTATTATTCTTGATATTTATTAGTGATCTCTTAATTTATGATGCCATTTATTAATGCTGTTTTGCTTAATGTTTTGTCTATCCTAGGAACACATTCCTAGGAGAGACAAAACATTAACAAGTTCAATGTCTTAATTCTAAAAATGATATTGAATTTAAATACAGGAATTAGTTAAAAATTTAAATAGTTTCATGGTTAACGTGACGTAAAACTGGCTAAGTGATTGTCCATGATGTCATAGTTACAGATGAATGATCTGTAACTATGCGTTTCTCAAACAGCGTTTCTCAAACTTTTCCACTTTGCGACCCCTTTTATCCGAGAAAATATATTTGCGATCCTGGGTATAGAGGTATGTAAACTAGGAATACGAATTAAAACATTTGCTAAAATTTCTGCGATCCCATATGGGGTCGCGACCCATACTTTGAGAAACACTGATTTAAAATAATCATCACCACCGTCCAATATGAATTTTTTAAAATTTGTATTAGTGCATTTCCTGATATTAATAAAAGAATTGATTTTATTTTAAATTTTAATAAAATTAATTTTTTTGTTAATATCCCGATTAATGAATTTTTATTACGTTTTGTAAATAATAGAAAAAAATTAATTTGAAAATATTACATATAAAATGTAATAAATATATAAAAATTATACCTGTATTTGGTTATCTTTATTCGAAATGACGTACTGTATTCGTGTTCCGATCGGACTGGCCCTTGGGTAATCCAGATGGCAGTTATGCCATCACTTACAGTATCAGCTCTAGAGGTCCCGGCGCTCCGATGCAGTTTTCTTGTAACATCTACTCAGTGCCCTTACAATTTTGAGAAAATAATAATTTCGGCCTTCCGAAAGCGCCCTGATGCGGTACATCGTCTGCTTACTGTTTTTTTTTTGCATATTTTACGCCCCTTTCCAATCAGAGAGATTACTAAGGGGGCGGGGCCAGTTCCAACCACGGGCTGCACCCACACCCGTGGAGGGGGGCCCGTGGTGAAGGACGGGGATCACCGGGTCGGGCTGAGTACCCCGAAAAAATCCGGGACTAGACCCGGGACGCGAACCCGGTCCTCCTGCCCGGGGAGGACCCGGGCAGGAGGACCCAGTTTAATGGCCGAGTGGCACGCTAACGCGTTACCATTCGGCCATTAAGCTGGCTTACAGATGGCCTGAAGGCCACCAATTCAATTGTCAAAAATTAACATTCGAACAATTTAATCTCGGGTTCTTAACTAATAACTGAAAGCAAACTCGATATTCATCTTTGTCTACCAAATTACGGTACAATTGTCGCCTTACCGAAGCACGGCGAAAGTGGTACACATTGAAAGGGGGGACCGAAACATGCAAAAAATCCCTAGTGAACCAAGGGTCAGACGTTTACGAGATACAGAAGCATCTAGGCGATATAGGTAGTGGAGCACGGGAATAGGACGCGTCGCGTGGCAGATCGCAGCGACGCCAGGCACAACGCCAAACCACATGCGCCATTTGCAATAAACGGAACTTTGAGGGTCTATATCTCGTAAACGTTTACTTTTGACTCTTGATTCACTAGGGATTTTTTGCGTGTTTCAGCCCCCCTTTCGATGTGTACCTTTCTGCCGTGCTTCGGTAAGGTGACAATTGTACTCAAATTACCTTTAGTCCAGATTGCATAGCTGCCCGATTTCCTTGGAAATTCACTAACATGGGGCTTTTTAGAAAAATTTATGCTTTATTATTTTATTCACTCAAAATAAGGAAATAATATATGGTTAACACGATTGCAGAAACGGAATACAGTAATTTGATTCACATCGTTAATTTCATAGCTTTGTATTTTTAATAATTACTAGAAATTACCCGCTTATATACTGTAAATGAGCGGAAATATAATCTTGTGATTTAATTTAATAATACTGTATATAACGACGAAATACACTTCCGAACTCGTATAGGGAATCCAAACATCATTGAGGGAATCATAAAATGGCATCCATTATTACGTTACAGCGCCATCTGAGGACTTTTGTCTTTTTAAAGGAACTACAATTTCAATTTAATTTTTATTCTTAATAATTTGTAAATTATTAATAACAACAAATAATTTTGGCAGTCACAGACATCCGAAAATTAGACCTATATAACGATACCATATTTATAGAAATCGGTACAGAGGTTCGACTGAAAAAGGGACATCCACTCAGTCAGCCAGCCACGTTTGACTATTAATATATATGATCACTGAAAACAAAACTTATACCGAATGACTAATTAATGATTGCTGATAAACTGAGTTGAGTAAAAAGAAATATCTTTAGATAAATAATTGTCATATGACTTCTTTTTCGAAAACCGTGTGAACGAACACCTTTAAATATAGATATCCAGATATCTACATTTCAGAATGAATCTAATTCGATGGAACTAACATTGACATTTTTTATCCTATATAATTCCTTGATAAATGTTTCCCCCCTCATAAAAATGTATAAATAAATAGATAGTTATTACCTAAAAAATTTAATAAATTTATGAAATATATGGTTTTTTCGGATGTTTCTAAATTATTATAACTGAACTCTCCCTTTTCATCACGTCAGGAATTGCTTTCCGCCATGCGATAAAAGCCCCTTATTGTATTAACATTTATATATTGTCCATTCGTATTTATACATCGAGAAAATAAATGTAAATCCTCAATAAAAAATCTGTATTGATCCTATATATGCAACCTCGAGTTGGAAAAATTTAAATAATCATATTTAATTTTATATATCGCAATATAATTTAAAGAATATAAGCAAAACTTTTTATCCGTTCCTAATTAACATGATAGCCATAAAAAATTCTTTCAAACAGCATCAGCTTTAGCAATTTCGCGACCCAATTTGGGCAATTTTGATGAGACTTCATGGACTTAAGATTCAGGTATCAAGAATAAATGCTATAACGTTATATTACAAATTATATACTGAATATTTATATTTAATGGCATATGTTTTAACATTAAAAGAAAAAAAACTATTATTTACAAAGAAATATTTTTTTATTTTCTATTCAGCATTCTCTCAAAATATTGTTGAACTTGTAAGTTTTTGCTTCACAATATTCTATAGATATTAAAAGACTGTCCACTGTTGATTCTGTCTCGAACAGGTTTGATTTTAGATAACATTTTTAAAAATTTATTTTTCTGGATTCCACTGACTGAAATTGTTACAAATTTATATAGACCAATAAAAAAAGTGGAAATCCAGTAATTCTTTCATTCAAAACCAGGAATTTCTGGACACAATGTCCAAGAAAGTAAGACTTTTTCATATCTATAATTGTTTTATCAATATCTAATCTACTTGCCATAATTCTTGACGCATATAAATTAAGTTATTGGTACTTTTTTGGTTTTACTTAAAAATATCGCACCAAAGCCGAATTCCGCCACCTTCTAATACTCAGTACCTTTCCACACTAAAGCGGAATTCTAGTCTCCCCTTACACTCGGCATCTCAAAAAAAGCCTCATAAAGATCTTAAGGTTACCTAAAGCGTTACAGGCTTTGCTCCCCAAAAGGATTTCTTCGAGTTGTAACTCTGCTTTAATAATTGCCGATCTCAGGTGGGTACGTGCTCGCCAATCGTAGGTATACACTATGAGGGAGGCCACGCTAGTCCATCTTAGCCGGCCAGATAAACTCCTTGTCCTTCGGCCTCTCGCGCACTGTATTGCTATAGCAACTGGCAATAGCCGAAATAAACGACGTTAAGCTTGCAAACAACTAGTCTTGAAGAACCAGAAAAGACAGCCCATAGTATAGCGAATAAACGGTGGTAGGTCCTCTTGCTACAGAAGGAACCACTGAGGTTCGGCTCGTCTGCGGCAAAAGACCAATTGCTGGCCGAATGCAGCTACGCGCAAATTCCTTGTAACGTATCCGCAGCTCAAATAGCAGTTAGACCATGAGATTAGTTTCACTCCTAATGGCTTGAAGTGCATACTTTCCCATAATCTGTCTAGAACGATCACATATGATCGGGAGTGTGAGTCTCCGTTTTATGTTCGATGCTGCGTTCGTGCGGCCCAAAAGAGAACTGCCGCAGGCCACCGTGGAGACCTAGCGACCAATGACGTGAATCGACTGGGCTCGATGCTTGTCGTGGATAAATATCGATTGGGTAATCTTCACGAATTTTCTTACATCTCTTTGGGGAAGCATAAGCCCCCTATCAGCCCGAGCCAACTATTTCTTGGACTAGTACCGTTAAGACTTCTATTCCTGAGGCACTATCCTTTCGGCAAGATACGCCACCTTGGGATTTAGGGGCTTTCGTAGAAGACTTGTGTCTCACTTAAAGTATACGATTGGTCAATTCTTAAACTCGATCCGGGAGGCTAGATGGCCGCGTGATAACGAATTGGCGTGCCTCGCAGGAGGATCTAGGTCCGCGTTCCGAGTCGGCATTTCCTGAAAAGTTTTTCAGATATCCAAGCCCGGCCCGGCGATCCTTGTTCTTCACCATCGAGTCTCTCTCCACGAGTGTGGTGCTGCCCATGGTTGGAACTGGCCTCGTTCCTTAGTAATCTCAATGATTAGAAAGGGGCGCAAAACAACAACAAAAAAAATTCCGAACCGTAGGGATTAAGCGATCAAGTGGCGAACCGCAGAGATCCTCGCAGTGATTGAAGGATACAGCCTTACACTTTGGCCCGAATTGACACAGGTTCTCCAGGCCGAAAATTAATCGGTTGGCACGATGGCTGCGGTGAAAGCGTGTTGTGCTTCCGGCCTGGAGAACCCGTGTCAATTCCCAGGTCCCATAGTTCCAGTTTCTTCAAGAGGGTTCAGACCCGGCTCATTGAATCCCATCCTCTAACTGACGACTCATCTAACCAAGGAAACGGGTAGCCCGTTGTGGGCAAGAAAATGTCCCGCCGCTTAATACTCACAGAGTGGAAAAAAGCATTAAATAATACAAACTCACACAAAAATGGATTTACTCCAGTAGCCAAAGTCTGTTTCACCGTTCCCCGTGGGCCAACTACTCATATCTGCACTCACTCAAATGCAAATATGGGACGCCTTAGCAGGGTTGCAGAGTCGGATAGTAAATGATCCGACTCCGACTCCGACTCCACCTTTTAAAAAAAATCCGACTCCGACTCCCGACTCCACCTTTAAAAAAATCCGACTTCGACTCCGACTCCACCTGTCAAATAAAATCCGACTCCGACTCCCGACTCCACCTTTTAAAAAAAATCCGACTCCTGACTCCGACTCCACCTTTTAAAAAAAATTCGACTTCGACTCCGACTCCCTAAAATTTGTAAGATCTGACTCCAACTCCTGCATAGTTAACTTTAATATTTTATTATTACAGGTAAGTCTTCTGGCTACTTTATATTAATTTTATAGCACTTTGGCCCTACTTTTTACAATTTTTAAGAGATATTTTCCAAAATTTGGGCTGTATATAGGTTGTTACAATTTACAATATCAACAACTGAGATAACAACAAAAGAATCTGACTCCGACTCCGACTCCACCTTTTAAAAAAAAATTCGACTTCGACTCCGACTCCACCTGTCAAATAAAATCCGACTCCGACTCCCGACTCCACCTCGACTTGCTGTCCCAAGTGAATAGCTTCACTTGGGACAGCATTTGGGTATAGTTGTGAAGCCGCCATATCATATTTGAGATATTCTATACTTGGCGTCACTTTTAGAGTTCACTACAGGCTGGCAAATACTCATAGTGGCCGCCCTATTGAACTTCATCCTTCAATTGGAAGGTTGAAAGATGAAGTTCAACAGGCCGGTCTCGACCATCTCTTGGAAAATTGGAGGTGTGGGACCCAGATTTGAATTCGAATAAGTGAAGATGATAAGCGAATGCCTTACAATGTGGCCATTTAGCCGACAACAACGTCTGAAAGACCCAAAGAATCTCGGCTGCTCTTAAATCGATACTCCGGGTCCTCTCTATTGAAAACTAAATTAGGTCCGAAATGGACTTTATTCAGTATTGATACACCATAACAATTGGTTGGACTTGCCGCATAGAAACGCTTTGGCTTTCCACTCTGGAGGACCGGGTCCTACTACTTGGAAATATTTATCATGGGTCCGAGCCTGATTCGTGAATCCCATCCTCTACAATCCGGATTATTTTTTCGAAGGGATGGAAAACTTGTGAAAGGATTTATTTCGTCCTTTATTTAGTGTCTACCTGAATGAAAGTTGCAACATTTGTTACCAAATTAAAAAAAAATTAATCGGTTGGCACGATGGCTGCGGTGAAAGCGTGTTGTGCTTCCGGCCTGGAGAGTAGGCACTATCGGATAAAAACGAAGCGCTACTTGGAAAGTGGCGATTCAAACTAAATGTAATTCTGGTTGCATATGTAGTGGGCTATATCTCGCGGCCGAAATAATTCGAATTTTGGTATCAAATTATAAACCGCTATCTCGTGACCGCGATAATTCGAATTTTGGTATCAAATTATAAACCGCGATAATCGAGGTATTCCTGTATTATCAAAGTAAAAGTAATTAATACCGCACTACATTAGATGACAGTTTTTCCAACAAAAAAAATGTTTGATAGAATAATATATTAGTCTATTATATATCCTATTTATAACAAATAAAAATGCTTTGTTCCATTTTTAAAAAATAAATTTTATAAAAGAGGCTATTAATAATAATTTTTTAATTGTAAAGAAGATTAAGTTCAAATTATTTTTAATGAATTTTAATATTTGAACTGATTATGTATTAAAATTCTGTGAATGTGTGTGTATGGTATGATGAAATTTTTGTTTATATTAATTTTGTATGATTAGAAATTAAAAGAAATTTTATCTATTGAAAGACTTTCATATTAATTATTTTCTGCTACTTGAAATAAATTTTTTAATTAGTGCTAAAATACATTTAAATAGCCTAATAATTTATAGATTTATTAACTGAAAGTATAAAATACATCAATTTAAGAATATATTACCAGGAATACTATTATTAGTAAAAATTTCATCAACTGTTTTCTCATTATCTTCAGCATATTCTTCTTTCTTTATTTCTTCTTTTTTTGGCATATGAATATCATCAATTGACTTCATTTCTTCTTCTTCTTCTTCTTTAGGTTCCTTTTTAACTAAAGAATATAAAGTAAAATTAATCCCTTAAATAAATTAGATGTTAATATATATACAATATACAGATATTATTTTTAAAAGAAATTAATTACTTTTAATTTTCATTAGGTCTGGTTTCAGTTCTTCTTCACATTTAATTTGAGTCACTAAAGGCAATTTTACTGGCTTAATGTCATCATATTCAAATTCATCACCAATAAACTTAATGAAAATAAACAAATTTATTTCTATATTATTAACAGGAAAAAATATATATTTTAGCATTATTAAACAAACAAGCAAACAATCACACATATAACATAAACATCTTTGTATTTTCTCTTAATTATAAACATATTTGAAAATTTTGTTTGTAACTTGATAAGTTTGTAATTTGAAAAATACTCCTACAGTGAATCCAGAAAAATTAAAATGTATAAACTAAATTGTGTAATATAGATTATAAATTAGGCTAATTAGAATGTCCTTATTTTAGATATTTGAATATAAATGATTGATTGCATAATGTGAGAATTTTTTTTGGATGCTATCCATCTTGAAATACTGGAATAACATGTTAAATAACTATATAATTTTACATTATTATTGTGAAATAATTTAAGAACAAATGCAATGTTCAAAATTCTTGAATAATTTTTGAATTTTTTTAAAATTGCATAAGGTATGTATAATCATGGAGAGATTTATGTTAATATAATATAATGTAATAATGCATTGTACTCATAAGATATGTATAATCATGGAGAGATTTATGTTAATATAATATAATGTAATAATGCATTGTACTTTGTACTGTATAACTGTGCATTATATATAATGCAAAATTTCACAAAAATTACACATAATTTATAAAATAGCTCATTAAACAAATCAAATATTAAAAATTATAAGTTGTTCTGGCTTTAATTAAAATTTTTATATATATAAAAACATACATTTCTAACATTTTTTTATAAGAACATTCCTATAAATGGATTGAGCTGAACAATAGACTATGTATTTTTGAAAATAATACATAACAGAACATTTCAAATTTAGATAATAGTTTAGTTTTTAATATATTGATATATTGACTATATCAAAGAGACAAAATAAGCACTATGCATAAATAGATCTTTATTTCAGAAAAAAAAACGCTTTCAACCTTTCTCAACAGGTCTTCTTCAGCTATTATCTGACGAAGACCTGTTGAGAAAGGTCGAAAGCGTTTCTTTCTGAAATTAGTTTGTCTCTTTGATATTATTAGTTGCAGAATGTCTACAGCTTTAATATTGACTATATTATTTACATTTCTATTAGGGTAGTTCAGTTATCATCATTAATACTTTGACTGGATATAACAGACATTATTTATTTGGATTTTATTATTATTATGGAAAAGATAAATATATTCTCTTCAAAAAAGATGTAAAAAAGTTCCAACTTATAAGACTTACATTCTTCATAATGCTACATAAATCAAATTTATTTATATAAATTATTATATAGGCTAACTATTATCATAAAATTAAAAACATTATATTCTGTATGTGTAGCTCATCTATAAGATGGGATACAATATAAAACTAATATGTTATATGTATAATTTTTATCATATTACAATAGTTATTAATAAGTTTATTATTGACAGTTAACTATTGATAGTAAAATTCTGGTGATAATAATATTAATTGTTATTAAACTATATCATAACATACTTTACAATAATCCCATGTAAGATTAGAGCAATACATTAGATTAAAAAAATAATTTTTTAATTATCCATGTCATAATTTTTTACATAAAAGTCAAATTTTTATAAATTGGAAAACTTCTGTGTCTTGAAAATATCCAAAACATATTGTATCTATAAGAATTTAAGTCCCAAGCAAGTGGTTTATTGTATAATAGCATTGTTTAATTATAGGACTGATAATTTTTTGGTGGTATTTCTATATCAGGCATATCAAACATGTGACCCAGCACTCTTCAGAGCAGTCCTTTCACTTGCACAAACATTTTTAACAATCATGTGTTTTATATAATTTAATTACTTTTCATAATCTGTAAGCAAGATATCATTATGTAATATCATTAATTTGTATAATAAAATTATTTATTGATTTTATTTACTTATAGCATGCACCTAATTTTTCAAATTTTATTCTTCTATAAAACATAACTACTGTTATAAAGTGTAAACAATAATTTACATGGTAAAGCAGTCAATTATCAGCATTGGAATATTTGGATTTTCCAATGCTGATAACTGACAGGAAAGGTCCAGGTCCAGTCCAGCTCTTTAACTAAAACTAACCTAATAAGCACATAAAACATATGTATATATGATAATTGATGAAATTAAAAGAAAAATTCTTGTATTTCTGTTTCAATCAGTATAATTTTTTTTGTAAGTCAGGGAATCTTTACATACGTATGATTCTACATAAGTCAGGAATTTGCTATCTATACTTACTATCACATGTACAAATGTGATCATATATATATATGGATTTATAAGGTAACCAATAAATTTTTGTTGGATTTTGATCCTACAAAGAGTATATAGATTTATAAGGTAACCAATAAATTTTTGTTGGATTTTGATCCTACAAAGAGAAATGCAATAACATGAAATAAGACATACTTGAAAAATCAAAAATAATTCCCATCTGCAGCAATGACCTGTCTCCAATGCTTGAGCAGACTATGGATCCCACAGAAGTAAAACTCAGTGGAATGTGAACCATAGAAGTCATCCAGTATATATAACACCTTGTTGAGGATTCGGAATCATAGTCCTCGCAGATCTATATAGGATTCGGAATATCTATATAGGATTTGGAATATCTATATCTATATAGGATTCGGAATCATAGTCCTCGCAGTCTAACAAATGAAACAAATGGTAATCCAAAGATGCAACGTCAGGGGAATATGGAGTATGCATTACTGTTTCCCAATCAAGTTGGATATGGTTATCTAACAAATGAAACAAATGGTAATCCGAAGATGCAACGTCAGGGGAATATGGAGTATGCATTACTGTTTCCCAATCAAGTTGGATAATGGTGTCATGATAATCTTAGTAACATGTGGTTTTATCTTGCAACAAAATGACACCTCTGCAGTTCAAAAGTGTTTGATCCATGGTTTTCAGTTTTCCATGCAAATGTTCCAATTGTTGTAAGTATACAGTTGCATTGATTGCCTGGCCAGTTGGCAGCAGTTTGCAATGCACAGTACCCTGAACAGTCCATCAAACACAGAGCATAATCTTTTGTTGATGCAGTGATGGTTTTTGTTGTTTGAGAGGGGGCCTCCCAAGCAACAAAAACCACCACTGCATCAACTCATCATTGGTTAGCATCACATAAGGCTTGTGTGGTATTAACCAATGATGATGATGCTATGGAGCATCGTAAAAACCCACTTCTCATCATAGGTTAGCTCTCTTTCTTGAAACAGATTCTTCCTTTGACAAGATAGCAAAGAAATACAGTCATTTGCTTGTGTTGCTTTCTGAGCTGCAGTCAACTCATGGGACCCATCATCCCATTTTATATCGTTTCCCAAGCTGATGGAAGTGTTGTTGAATAGTGTCCATACTGCAATTGAATGCTTCTCACAAATGCTTCACATGCTCAGCCAGTGGCGGATTAAGACTGGTTGAGGCCCCGGGTGCAGAATAAAATATTGGGCCCTTAAAAAAAAAGAGAATCAAGGAAATAAAAATACATATTGACCATATTTTTAAATAAATAAAACATATTATTACTATTTATATTTTGAGTAGCAAAAGGTGAAGTAGGTTACTACATACTTTTTGCACTGTTGGCACTGTAGTATTCGTATTTGGCATATGGTAATTGTTTGTCATTGTATTTGGGTTTTAGTTGTTAATGAAAATAAGCGAATATAAACAATTCATGTTTTACTATTGATTGAAAATTTGTATGTAATTATAATTGCATTAGAAAAATGTGTAAAGTTGGGATTTTGCAGGCCTCAGAAGTCGGAGCCCCGGGCGCGCGCCCGGTGGGCCCGCCGTTAAATCTGCCTTTGTGCTCGGCTACTATCAGTCACAATAGCCATCTTGAATGCCTCGTTGTCTATGACTTTTAGATGTCCTGTACATAGTGCATCCTGGAGGGATTCATTACCTTCTTTAAATTTCTTAAACCGTTGTTGTACACTCATTTACTGCATCCCAACCAAATGCTTGGCATTTTTTTCTTTCTGCTGCACTGGTGTTTGTTCCCAATTTAAACACATACAGCATACAGGCACATATAATACTCTTTATGGTTCCCACATTTGACTTGCTCTTACTGACATCCCTATTTAACTGTGATGATCACTACAAGTCCACTATAAAAGGAAACACTAACATGTTACCTTCCTCTTATTTGTCTTGCCTTTGAATGAAAGGTGTGAGAGCATGTGCAGTTCGACAACATAAAAATCTGACAAAATTATTGGTTGCTTTATAGATATATTGTTTTTTTTATAAATTGCCACTATCACTAAATTAATTGTTACATTGTCATGCTGTTAATTATAATCTCAATTTATTTAGTTTAATAAATAAAAAAGTAGATATCAAATGGTTTACAATAAAAATTTATTTGTTATTCATACATATTAATTATTCATATGAATATGAAGTTATATTAAAATTCTTCATTTGTATACACCCATCAAGAATTACAAAATAATTACTATTGAACAGTACTGAATTACTAAAGGTAAAAAACATTGCTTTAGACTAAAAATGGCAACTTATATGAGTTTTTGATCAATATTATATGTATATGTAATATTTTATGAGTTAAAGTTGTTCCAGAATCAGTTAATGTTTGATTGATTATGATGCACTTTAATTTGTATGAATATTTGACTCCCAAAAGTTTTGCTCCAACGTATAAGAAAATAAATTTATTTTGTTTAAAAAATAATGATTGAGGTCTGATGATTTCTTTTTGATTTGATTTTTTTAAATTAAAATATTGATAAATTTCAATATATAAATTATTAATTGATAAATTATTTTATAAATATATTTGCCTAAATCAAGATGGAAAAATTATATAATTTTCTTCCTTTTTCTTTTCTAAGTTTTGGAGAATTAAATGAAAGATAAAACTTTTATTACAGTATTACAGTATATTTTTAAAAATTTATAAAGCGATTGAATTAAAATTGTTCCAGAATCAGTTAATGTTTGATTGATTGATTATGATGCACTTTAATTTTGATCAACCAGTTATGAGATGTTTTGGATAATCATTCGATCACTTTGGTTGATCAAAGTGAGTTGACATAAATGAGTATTTTTATCAGTAGCATCTGCAACACAGGTAGTTCTTGATTTATGACAGCAGGGTTTGGTTTTTGAACCCTGCAATCATAAGTTGGAAATACTAAAAATTTATGGATTGTTCACTACCAATATTAATAAATATTATTATACTCAATTTTATTATAATAAACTTAATGAACACAAAAATACAATAACTAGATACAAAAAAAGATGCTTTTTGTATATCAGACTATTGCTTATAGACTTAAATCTTTTATCAATTGCATTAACCAATCATAAAATTTATTGATGGCATCACTGTCGTTAGTATGAGTTGTTGTAAATTGAAAGAGTTGTAAGTGAAAAACTACCTTATAATGCATTTAATAGCAAGAACATTATTTTTATTTTAATAAATTCTGGAGTGAAAAAAATTATGCACATTTATTTAGATTGATAAAAATAATGAATCATTCATATCACAATAGCAAATTAAAATTATCAATGTCATTAGTTTCAAAATTTTGGATTCATTTTGTTCATTTGTAACTTATAGAAACTTTTTCTGAACTAGCTATTATCAAAAATTGCTTTAACTTTAAAATTTGCTCAATAAACAGATTGAACTATAATTTAGATATTAATGAAATTATAATTTTATTTGAAAAATAATAGAAACACAATAAATGTTTATAAATAAAATGGATTAATATCATGCTTTCAATTAATTAATTTAATGAATTTTCAAATCATGAAATTTTATTTATTTTTAAATTAATTTTAATCATTTCTTAACTTAGTATTTTAATCTCTTAACTTATATTAAAGTATTTTAATTCTGTTGGATATTTTTGCTTATTTTTCTAATTATACAATAAATATTGCCATTTAATTAATGTTCTTAAGATTTTTAAATATAATTTTTTTATATTTAAGTACAAAAATAAATATTTACAGTGCATAAAATAAATATTCATTTATCTATATTTTAAAAAGTTTATCATATCATCTATCAGATATTATCAAAATTATATATTAATACTTATATTTAAACAAGTGATAGCACATGAATTACAAATTATAATTTCTGTTATATAAGAAAGCATAGTAAAATAAAATTACCTAAACAACTCTCTCTGGTTTGAAGATTTCTCCATATTTCTTAAATTTATTTTGATGGTTCTGCAATTTTAATAATAAAATTTTCATGAAAATTTTATTGAAATTTTTTTACAGCATTTCCTTATAAAATTCATCTTGGCATGTTGCATTGTTGGTACTATGTCTTACAGTGCTTATTTTATTTCTTATGATATTCTGTGACAGAATATCATATAGAATATATGACAGAATTTCTGTCATATATTCTATATATAACTTGTCTATTATTGAATTGGAATCAGTTAGCTATATTAATAATGTAAGATTGTTAAAATAAAATCATTTGATAAAAAGTTATTGATATTTATAAACAATTTCTTTTATTAAATTGCCTTTATTAATTTGTAAAATATAGAAATAAAGTATTTTTCTACTTATTGCTGGAATATTCTTTATCTATAGCAATAGAATATCTAAAATTATTGTATAGTGCAATCAAAAAGTTGCACAATTTGACATGTAAAATGAAATATAATGATATATGAATGACATGTTTATGTACACACAATGTCATAATGTTAAATCACAATGTTCACTGATGTTTAATGTTCAGATGATAATTATAACATTTGTTTAAAATGACTACTTCTTTCCTGGATATACATTCATACTCTTACCACAAGATTGGCAGCCACTTTCCATAGGGTTATAACTGATTGCACAAGGGGCAATAGAATGGCCAAGAAAGCATAATTATTAATGTGATAAGGTATAAAATGAGGAGTGGTTGCCAGTGAAGAATTCTAAATTGCTGTTGCAACATTAGTTTTAAGCTTTTTAACTGTGTGAAAGTTACTGTAATATACCATTCCTTTAAGACAGCGTGTCAAACTCATTTTAATTCAAGGGCCATTTAATGAGCCTGTAAGATTGTCGCAGGCCACATCATATTTAAATTTTTTAAAATTATATTTTAGAGTAAAGATTTAGAAATATAGATAGGATAATTAAAAACATTGTATAATCAAATGAACATATTACAGAAATATATAATTACTACATAATTGTTTTTAATTATGCATGTGTTTTTAATTTTATTTCTTGCAATGAATCTAATTTTCTATTAAACATTAAAAGTCAGATTTTCTATACAAAAACAAAAGTTTTCATTGAAATTTTATAAATTCAAATATTTATAACTACTTACATTTTTTAAATAAGTTAATAACACAATAAATAAATCTTTAACAATCTTGTTAAGCACGTCCTTTATAGACATCCTTCAAAGAGGAATTGCTTGGAAATTGATTATTGTATTTGGATATCCAAAAAAACTACAGGTTCTCATTTATAACTTTTTGTTTTTTGGTAAGAAATTTCACACAAAACGATGTAGTCCTTGCAGGAAAGCACTTAGTTTGTGTCACCAATCTGAAAGCCATCTGTACGTATATGTCCAATAAAGCCAATCGAAAAAGCTTGTACAACAAATTTTGTTAAAATCAAACTAGTGCATCACATGATATGACATAGCTAAGAAGCGAGAATTACTTCCTATTATCTCATAACATATTGTTCTCATTTTCATTTTAGTTGAGAGCATTGGGGGCCACAAAAAATCACTTCGAGGGCAGCATGTGGCCCATGGGCCACCAGTTTGACACCCCTGCTTTAAGATATCTCTACAGGTAAAAATCCAGTGGGGAAAGATCTGGTGATCTTGAAGGCTATAAACTGATTGAAATGAGTCAATCACCAAAGAATTCTTGAAGAAATGTTATAGTTTCACCAGACATATGGCATGTGGCTCCATTCTGTTGCAACCAACATAAACATTTATCTTCCTGAAGCTATTAGACAGCAAGGTTGCAGAGTTGGATGGCAAATGATCTGACTCTGACTCTACCCAAAAACCTCTGATTTTGCAACCCAGAATTGCAGAATTGTATGAAAAATGATCCAACTCAGACTCCACCTTTTAAAAAAAATCCGACTCCAACTCCCTAAAATTTGTAAGATCCAACTCTGTAGATGTAGGAAGGGGAGAGCTATCACAGCCCTAGCACTTGACCACCAATGGTCTATTATGCATCCCCGACAGAATCATCCCAGTAGCAGTCCTGTCTTAATCACAAAAGACAATTTTTCCCCTTCTTCAATGGGACTGTAGTCATCCCCTTTTACAATGGGACTATAGCCAAATCTTCTGGTAACAGGAAAATGTAATCCAAGAAGATCATACCTAAGCCAAGAAAGGGCCACACATTCACACAAAATGTGAAGAGGAGTATCCTCATCCTGTCATCTTCTACAAGTAGGGCTATTAACAATCCCAATTAAATGTAGATGTCTTCTAAGATTACAGTGCCCAGTAAGGAGCCCTGTAACAATCCTAACTTAATTTTTATGCAGTGAGAGCAACTCTTTAGTTCTCTGAACAGAAGAGCCCGAAATGAGATCTTTCACTTGCCTAAGACCAGGAGCACCTTGGCAAGCCCATCAGCAACTTCATTGCCCTCAATCCTCTTGTACCCTGGCATCCAAACAAGTTGCACCCTGTTTCTGGTAGCCAGTTCCTCAATGAGAAACATTCCCATACAAGCTTAGAAGCAAAGTGGGAACTATCAAGTGCTTTAAGAGCAGCCTGACTATTAGATAAGACATAAATGTGTTTATTAACATATCTCCTATGAAGGTTAATTTTAATACATGCAGAAATAACAAAAATTTCTGTCTGAAAGACAGTGGCAGGTTCGACTCTGACTCCAACTCTTGACTCCGGGCAGATTAAAATTCCAACTCCGACTCTGCAACCCTGTTAGACAGGAGTGATAAAGTCTCTGTAAATGACTCAAGTCACAGTGCTTTCAAAGAAGATTGCACCTACAATGCACTGATGGAATATAATACACCATTTCTTTAGGAAAATATAGACATAATGTTATTGTTTTTTTTTAATTTTAATAAATTATGATTATTATTGCTGTTTTGCTAATCTTTAAAAAACAACCTAAAAACTATCTCTTTAGATGATTTTATAATTATTAATAATAATTTATTGAAGTTATCATCAATTAAAATTATTGAATCAATTTGATCTTCATTTATGTTATTAGCTGGTGTTTTAGTATACTGTATTTGTATGAAAAAGTTTTGATATTTTTGAATCAAGTAGGCAATAAAATTTTCTTTATTTATAATGATAATTTTATTCCCAATCTCTGGAAATTTATTAGGAATATACTATATTCATAAATCAGAATAAAAAATTATATTACTGATATGATTTGATATTATGAAGGAAAAAGCAAAGTAATATAAAAATATTTATTAAAAAAATCCAGTTTCTAGTTTAAATATTAAGTTTTTTTCTAAGTATATTTAACTTAAAATAAATTATAATTATTTTAATTTAATTATCCATATTATAAAATAAACTAGAAGACTTAGGTCCAATAAGGGACGAGAAGCCCCTTCCTTGGCAAGCCCATCAGCAACCTCAATGCCCCGGCACCCAAACAAGTTGCACCCTGTTTCTGGTAGCCAGTTCCTCAATGAGAAGACAACATTTCCATACAAGCTTAGAAGCAAAGCGGGAACTATCAAGTGCTTTAAGAGCAGCCTGATTATCAGATAGGATATAAATGTGTTTATTAACATATCTCCTATCAAGATTAATTTTAACACATGCAGAAATTTCAGCCTTAATAGACTATTACAATATTTATTCGTTCGAGTTTAGAATAAAACTCGAATTAAGGAAGAAAATAATTATTAAAATAAAATTATAGTTATAAATTTTTCCAAAATTTCGAATAGAATTATTTTTCAGTTTATTAAGATAAACAAGGCATAGAGAACTTCCAAATTATTAAAATCTTACGTGATATTTTCCAAATTAAAAAAAGAAAAAAGAAATATTTTCTAGACGTGCGCGGTCTTTGATAAACGTAAATGTCAAACATATGTTCATGTTTCGTTCGAAAATTAAAAATTATGGTCAATTACTGCAATGCTCCGAATTATAAAAACTAAAACCTTATGAAAAATATTTTTTTTTCATAAAATTGAAATCTATTTCTTTAGTTAAAGATCGAAATTTATCGACCTTAACTTGTCTAAACTATTAAAATGCAGATTGACACTATAATTTGATGTAAATGAATATATTAATATTAATACGTCTAGTGCTAAGTTCACACCTTTATACGGTAAACTATCCATTAAATTTGTAATAGCACAATTCGACAGTAAAGTTACATTATAAATTCTGCAGTCTTATCGACCATTCCCTGATAATACTGTTCTACTGATTCTATTATTGGATTCTCCGAATTCTCAAACACGAACGATAGCGGTGCTGTCAAAAGCAGAACATGTCATTTGTCAAAGTTTTGTTTTAAAATTAGGACGAACGCTTTTGATATAAAACAAATAGCACAGAAAAATCATTTGAATAAACTGCCATTCTCATTACTCCTTCCTATAATAAATATTAAGTTATAAAAAAAGAAATTTTAATTTAATAAATAACAGGAATGTTTCGTTTACAAATGACGATTTTGGTGAGGCATTTTTTTATGAAATCAGTTCTTTTCTAAATTTACTGGCCAAATTTTTATGTTTTACCTTTATGCTTTAAAAGGCAAATTGGTAGATTACTTGCAGCTAGTGAAAGACGTGTCGCGTCGCATCCGGCAGCGCGGCGTCGCTTATAGCAAGCTTTTTTAATGAACATTATACGTACTTTCCCAGATCACGATGTAGAGATCGACTAACACCAATCTTTAAACCAAGTGATTCGTGTTAGCACTACATCGTGATTTGATATATTCATTAAAATAACTTGGCTATATAGGCGTCGTCGTGCTGCCGGATGCGACGCGACATACATTCCATCAGCAGGTAATCTACCATTTAGACTAGGAGTTCTTAACTCCTGGTCTAAATGGTAGATTACCATAGCCACAAGAGGGTATCTATACCCCTTGTGGCTATGGGAACCAAATGCTGGGTGTATGGGACTCGATCTCTGGGTACTGGTATTTTATTTTATTTAATGCATTAATGTATATTTGGGTAGTACGTGAATGGAACGTGATGGAACGCGAGTGAAGGGGTATGGGACCATATTGGACAATCCATTGAGTGTCTGGAGTCATCAAAAAGTTAAGAATCCCTGATTTAGACCTTTAAAAAAGTAAGGTTAGGATTCTACTTTGAGTGTCTCGCGTTTTCGCGTCTAATATCAGAACACGTCTATGAATAATAAGTCGCGTCATAGCGCGTCTTAATAGTTACTTTTGTGCTCGATAAAGTACATATGAATGATATTAACGTCTACTTCATCATATTATCATATAATGATATTATATAATAATACGATCGTATAATAATAATATTTGATACGTGCGCGCGGCGCAGCGACGCGAGGCAGTTAAAATAGAATCTTATCACAATAAGAAACATCTTAATGATTCGATTTCTCATTAGTTGTTCTGACAAAAAAAATCTTATTTAGTTAAAAAAAAAAACTAAAATTAAAAGCAGGATTTACCAAATTCCCATTCTCTTTAGTATTAACTTTAATGATGTGAAAGCTACGTTTTTGCTATCAAAACAAAAGGTAATACCGTAACTAATCTAACTTAAAATTCTTACGAAAAGCCGAATTATGCACAAAAGTCTTTGATCCAAAACCGACAAACACATAAAGCTGAAAATCATGCAAATATCTTCATTAAGACCGAAGCTAATAAATTATCCAATTTTCTTTTCCTGTTATTTTTTTTCCCCTTCTTCATTTACTAAACCCGAATAATTATATTTATTTTCCGATAATTCGATAACTTAATATAAAAATGCTTAATTTAAAAATAAAAAAAAGAAGAAATAAATATGAGAAAAGAATCAAAGTTGATTAAAATATCATGAAGACAAATGATTTAATGCTGCTAATGGATTTCCCGATAATTTTCTATCGATAAAAATGACAATTAACGGACAGAATCGAAATTAAAATAGTATCATCAAGTAGATTAATGAGTATTCTAAATATATTCATCTATGCGGTTTTTATTTATTTAAATCTTCTAGTTAAAAAATAATATTTGTCATTAATTTTAAAATGCTGTATATTATATAAATCAACGTTTGCGAATCAAGAATTCATAGTTTATAAAAGTAAAAATAGAAATTTTAATGCTGTCGGATTTTTTAAATTAATAAAATAGAGTTATAACAAGTAGTATTATTCGACAGAACCTGTTGTTAATTTTTTGTTCTGAAAATTTGATGTAGTTCCTTATGTCAAAGAATGGCTGAGGAAAGGACACCATTTGACAAGTGACACGCGAGTGAAAGCAAAAGTTCCATATATTAATTAATAAAATAGAGTTATAACAAGTAATGTTATTCGACAGAACCTGTTGTTAATTTTTTGTTCTGAAAATTTGATGAAGTTCCTTATGTCAAAGAAAGCTGAGGAAAGGACACCATTTGACAAGTGACACGCGAGTGAAAGCAAAAGTTCCATATATATCTTGCAATAATCAAAAAATGACATGGAAATTATTAAAATAAATCGCTAATCGCTGTGTTTTGTAAGTGCTAATATTTTTATTTGTTCTATTATCGTTATTTATGTTCTTTAATATTGTTCTATCTTCTACAATTCTTAATTAACCGTGAATAAAAATATTTTGTAAATTTCTTCAAGACCCCCTCGATATCAACTTTATGCGAACCGGTTGTTAAATAATTTGAATATCATCACATATAATGTGTGTTTTATTATTACACACATATAATACAGATCTTTTATAACTTGATATCAGATTAATCCTCATAATATAAAGTATAATTTAAATTTATTACATTAACATATGTGCTAAAATGACGTCTAAACTGTTCTCTTCATAGAAGTATTACTTATTTATTAATTTATTTATTTTTTAAATTTAATAAATAAATAAAACAACGAAACAAAAATATTTTGTAAAAATTAATTCTTTCATAAATTTTTTTTTATATCTTAAAATGTTATTGTCGTATTATCATTATTAGTCTATTGATTATTGCTACTAATTTATTTAACAGTATTGCGTGAACCTGGCAAACATTTGCTACGTTAACACTGCATAGATAAGCATACGGAATACATAAATTATAAGGATGATGGATAGTTTACATAGTTATTTTTTCACGACTCATTAATAATTTTTACAGGAATTGAATAAGTAAATATATATATATTTATATTTAATTTTTTATTTATGAATATATCACTCCACAAAATTTATTTTAAAGAATTATTCGTCATGCAAAATTCAAACTTTATTGGTAACTGTCAAGTATCTCCAGTAACTGTCTTATTTGACATTTTCCGGCTGAAGGAGATATCCTATAAATATGACATGCCACCAGAATATCACGTTTACAATATCTGTTTGGTTAAAAAAAAAAAACAGAATATTCCAGATGACGATAAAATAAAAATAATTTCTATTTTTTTTTTTTTCTTGTAAAAATAATAATAATCTTAATTTTGAACGGATTTCAAACACATAAATTAACCATACGCCAGAAGTTCTATAAATATCGGCATATCATTAACAATACCGCGATATCTTTCATCAATAGCTATCTTCTTCTATACAATTTTTTTTATATTATCGGTGAAATAAATTCTGCTATTGATGCAAGAAAGTTAGATAAGTTACACAAATACTATTGATGGGAAGTTATATTATCTGCAGGGGCTTTGGACATCAAACTTTGAACATCTCAGTATGTTCTTGGAAAGAGAAGAAAAGCAGAACGTAGAAGAATTTCATTGTGATGCTGATGACGTTGGTTTGAATAGCGAGTGTCAGATGAGTGATTATATTTCTGGTACTATTGTGTTATTGGATATAGGAGGTGAGTAACTTCTCTTTGAAGACATAATAATGTCTTTTTAAACAATTTTTTAATGCGCAGATTGATTTTTACTTATAAAAGTAAAGCGATACAATTTGTAAAAGTGTGCGCGTACCAGATAACGAGATAAAAACTTAAAAAGATCAGTTTTTTTTTTTAATTAAATATTCATCTAAACGAAGAATTAATAGATTTAATTTTTTTAATTTTATTTAATTATTTTAGTTTTAAAAATAAATTACAATTTGCATTTATTTTAATCCCGTTTAATTTATTTTAATTATTAAGTTAATAAACACGGAAATTTAATTTAATTTTAAAAATATTTCTTTTATAATGACATTTTATAATTGTAATAAAGTACATAATTTATTTAAGTCTAACAGTAAAATTGCCTAACAGAAAATTTTTCAAGAAGCAGTTTGACTTTAAATCTTAAAATTATATTTTATCTCAAACCTAATTAAATTTTTTCAGCATCCCAGATATATATTTTTATCTTATTTCTCTCTCTATCTCCTCGTTAAAAGAGAGTTTTTGCCATATGTAGCAGTGACCATTAAATGATGATAATTAAAAATATATATAGTTAAATAGATATTTAACAAGTTAGAGTATTTTTTATATTATTATTCGCACAGAAACAAAGAATAATTTATCATTATTTAAAATCTTTTATTGTTTATTATTACGTTCTCTAAGAGAAATAGTTTAGAAAAAAAAAATATAAAAATTGTTGTTTTCACAATAAAACTACTTCGTGTCGTTCTATAAAATGCAATATTGCAGATGTCAATAAAACTTTTTATCTAGAGCAGGTTATTTGATAAATAATTGAAAAACAAAACAAAGCAAGAAAAAAAAATACAGGAAGAGTGGACAGGATCAATTTTTATTCAACATCTTCAAGGGGATTTCCAGTATCTTTGTACAAAACACGTTATCTTTTCTCAAATAGATCCTCTAATACCAAGCAGACAATTCAAAGTGGTCGAGTAGGATGTTAAGAGAATGTTTCTCAGTTTCGCCGCATCATGACGCATCGATCGATTGTACAGTTGATATCAAAATGTAGATTCTTTCAACTTTTATTTATTTATTTATTATTTTCTTCTTCTATTCCCGTTAGAAATGTCATCTATACGAAATTACCTAGCAATTCTCGCGACTAGAATAAAATATTTACTTACTTCGATAACTTCTATAGCTCTTATTTAAAATATTTATATCTTCATGTTTATTAAAATGGATGTTTTTAAAATATAATTTCTACTGAAAAAAAAAATAGACAAAAAAATTATGCTCTTGGATTGTAAATCTATACTTTCTGTAACAGATTTTTTTTTTAAGTTTAAAAAAAAAAATTTAAATTTAAAAATTTATGTTATAAATTATCATTGTTTAAAAATAAAATTTATTGAATTAAGAAAACAAGAAAATTTTATTTTAAATATCCGTTAAATCGTTTATTAAAAAGTCACTTCATAATTTTAATATAGTATGCAGTAAAATAAAAAAAAAAAAAAAAATTTAAATTTTATTTTGCCAAATATAATAAAAAATACTTTCGCTGATATCTTAAGAATTTCGATTGTTACACCTGTTTTTTATTGCTGTAAATATTGCTGAATTATTCTTGTTTCTTCCTATTTGTAAAATTGTTTTACAATGTGTGACACGTGTTTAAAATAGCTTTTATAGCTCGTGTTGAGCCAGTGTAAAACCTTTCGTGTTGTGTTTTCAGAATTACGTCACTACTCAATAAAATTATTGCAGCTGCACTTTTGTATCTCGTTTTTACATTTGTTTTATTTCTGAATTTTATTTCTTTTAAGTAGGTATGTGTAAACTATTCTCAATATTTGGGTCTAGTCGTGAATCTTTTCCATTTTACTTTATCTCTAATATAATATTCACTCTGATCTTATCAGGATAATAGCATCTAAAATGTTTTCTTTTTCCCATCGATAGTTTCAATATCATGGAAGTTTGCACTTAGATTATTTATGTTCAGAATTCTGTCTTTAACCATAAATCATTCAGATAGTAACATAACTCAATAACGATTCAATGGCCATCTCAGGAAAAAAAAAATAAAAAAAAAATGATAAAATATATAATTTTTAATATTTGATAAATATGAAACTATAGATATATTGTTGTTATAATTTTCAGAAACTATTTACAATTTCTGAAAACTATAATATTCAAATACCAAAATATTGGAAAAAGATAATCTACAAAATTTTACAATTATAATTTGAATACATAGCTAGATAATTATTCTCTTTTAATTTTTAAAATATTAACTTAATTAATCTAAGTTTAAAATGAAAAATTAAAATAAAAATGTTAATGCCTATTTTAACAAATTACATTAATTAAAACTTTTATTCTGAAAATGCTGCTAAATTACAAACTAATTATGTCCATAAAATAAGGATAAGCATTTATTTAAATAACATTTTCAATCGTCCAAAGAGATCCTCTTCTGTTTTCTATTCTCAGAATACAAAAATTTAAATGTAAAAATCATTTAAATAATTTTTATATTTAAATGATTTTTACATTAAAATTTTTGTATTCTAAGAATAGAAAACTGAAGAGGATTTCTTTGGAAGATCGAAAATGTTTATAAATGTTTGTCCTTGTTTATCCTTAATGTTTATCCTTATTTTATGGACTTAACTGCAATTAGTGCTTTGTTTTTAAGTGTTTAATACATTAATTAAATGTTAATTATTTTAAAATGAAAAATTGCTTTATTAATTTTTTAAATTTAATATAGTAATAATCTATTAATAACTATTAAACTGTTACTTTATTAAGATAATTTACATTCCAGAGAAAGAAGGAAAGTGAAAGTGAAACAATGGTTGATTCATCATCTCAAGCTAATGTACAAGCTCTTGTAGCCATTTTCAGACAGAAGGACCAACCGTTGATGGGAATGCTTCAGCCAAGTGTTAAAATCAACAGCAATAAGTCATTAAATAAATTGACACTTAATACTAATATCTGTGATAAAAATGATAATAGTACTATCTCTCCACCTGCAAGGAACTCTGATTTATTTGATAAGAATTGCAAATCACATCTCATTAATGAACGTAAAAATTCTTTACCTGAACTGGGCATCATTAACTCTCTATCAAAATCCACAGAAAAAATTTCTCCTAATGTATCCCCAAGTCAGAGTGCTCAAAACACTATGAAACCTCTCATTAAACCAAAACCAGTTTTAGCTCAAAAACCAATAAAATCTCTCTCAACAAACTTTATTAAACTCCCAAAGAATGATTCTACTGATTGTAAACCAGAAGACAAATGGAATCAGGATAATGGAACAGAACAAAATAATGAATTAAAACAAAATATTAATGAATTAGTAAATGTAATATCACAGGCATTAGAAAAAAGTACTAGTCAACAATCATTAACAAATTTAAAGTCAGCATCTAAGCTGTTAGAAAATAAATCAGTTCTTACAGATAAAGATGATACAATAGAAAATTCAACAAGTCTGCAATCATCATTTCTTACTAAACTTAAATTTAATGACTCTTCCTTTTTATTAGATAATTATGTATGCTATAGTAATAAAAAATTTAAGAGAAAAGAACTTCCTCCAAAAGAAAAATTGGGACCTGCTCCACTCAAGCCTCTCCGACCACTTACTATAAAGCCATTTACAATATCTAATGTCTGTACCTATAATCCTCCACCATTACCTGAAAGAACATTAAAGCAGTTTCAACAATCAAATTCTGTGTCAGGTAATAATAATTTTTATTTTATTTTATTCTTTGGCTTAATAGTATTAAATATATATTATATATATTTAATACTGTTAAGCCAAAGAAAGATATTTATTAAATCTGTCAAATTCTGATATGAATATTTTATTTTTTTCTTGTTCTTGAATAAAATAGTACACAAGGATATGAGCAGTTTAAAAACTGATTCTTGTCAATAAATATTAAAATAATATATTTTGTTTTAATTAAAAATATATTTTATTTAATATATAAACAAAATATATTATTTTAACATTGTTTAGAAATTATGTAATTACTAAAATTTATCATTATATTTGTTTTTATATTCTTTCAAGACAAACATATGTATACAATTTTCATTTGAAAAAAATGATTAACACACCATATATTTTATCATAACTGACTTTCACAAAATAAAATTATTAATTACAATAAATATTAATATATTTTGTTTTAATCGTTTTATTTTTAATATTTGATAAATATTAAAAATTAATAAATATTATAGTGTTCTTTTTGATAATTGAATATTTTCTTCTGTTGACATAATTTATTTGTTTTAATTCTGAACAGTATATTTTATTTTGATATGACTACACTTGCGACCATTCTCACGTGAAAACATGGCGATAATTTTATCTACAGAATAACTTAGTGTTATTTGATATGATTATTGCTATTGAATGATATATAGAATATAAATTTATTATAATTTACCTAAATCTTTCTTAAATTAAATTTTAATTTACGTTTTTAAAATTCTGATTTGATTTACTGCTAAATTTTATTTAATTTTTTAAAAAGAACTAATATTTGATAATTTATTTAAAATAATTACGTTCAAAATATAAATTGTTATAAGAAAATTATTTCCGAAACACAATTTCTAGCACTGAATTTCTTACACTGAATTTTATAAACTGAAATTTTCTTTTTACAGTGTAAGGAATATTCATTAATGAAAATTTCTTGCACTACTTCCGAAACACAATTTCTAGCACTGAATTTCTTACACTGAATTTTTTAAACTGAAATTTTCTTTTTACAGTGTAAGGAATATTCATTAATTTAAATTTCTTGCACTGAATTTTTTACACTGAATTTTTTAAACTGAAATTTTTTCTAACAGTGTAAGGAATATTAATTAATGAAAATTAATGCGAATTTTTTACACAAATTTTCATTAATTCAATATTAATGAAAATTATTTCCCTGTAAAAAATTTTCATTAATACTGAAATTAATTTTCTTTTTATGTTTTAGAAAATAAATTGTTTAAATTTTATTTAAGAAAATATTCGGAGAGAATTCGGCAAGTTAAACCTTGAAAGAAAAATAAAATATGAATCATAAAATTATATATA
>AYEL01065842.1:0-13642 GCA_000484575.1 Olivierus martensii
TGATTCTGATAAATTATTTGAAAAAATAAATCTGATTATCTGGAAGTTAGTATTTATTTTTTAATTTTTTTTTTAAATGTGTCTGCTAAAAAAAATTAATTACAAATTTTATAATAATAATTATTTTATTAAAACTAATAGAGATAAAATAATTCATTAATTTTAATTTAAAGGATCACATTGATTAGATTTAGAATTTATAATAATTGATAATTGATTATAATTGATTAGATTTAGGATTGTTCTATAAAACATTTTGCAATGTTTTATAGAACAATAGAAAATTTATATGTGAGTGTGTGTATATATATATATATATATTAATAATCACAATAGTCCTTAGTTCAATTCCAAGAATTTCAAACCCATCATTGTAAATCAGAAACTATCAGAATTCAGAAATGCCCAAAATTTATGGATTGCTCATTACCAATACTTATTATTTGTTAAGTTTATTATAATAATATTATGGTAAAGTGACTTTATCATAATAAACTTAACAAATACCAAAATACAAAAATTAAACACAAAAACAATGCTTTGTCAGAAAGCATCCTCTTTGTATATGGTTCCTATATTTGATTTATTGTGTCAGGGAATCAAATACAAGTCAACTGCATTGATCAATAACAGTATTTGCTGATGATATTGTCATCATAAATTCAAGTTGGTCATAAGTTAAGGACTACTTGTATATTAAAGATTGTATAGTACTTATATAAGATAATAAGCAATCATTGTTTTATTTTGATATTTTTGATATTAGTCTATTATGAGGAATACTGTCGAATGCCTTTGAAAAATCCATATAGAATTTTCTTAACAGAAGTTGGTTACAAAAATTTAATTAAAAAGTTTTTCGTTTATTTATGTTTGATGTCCATTGAATTAAATGGAGAATTAAATTTCTCTCTCGGAAAGACATCAAAACAAATCTTTCGGCATGACCCACATAATTGACAGGAATAACATTTTTTTTTTTCTTCTGACATTAGTTCTTATTAGCATTGACACGTTTTAAATTGACATCTGAAAGGAATATCATTTAAACTACGTATTTCTTTTTCATATTTTCTTTAATTGACCGACTCGCTCGAGTAGTTTCACGCTAATTAATGTCTTCTTTATTTTGGCAATAAATTTATTTTACTGTAATAAAATTAAAAATTTTTACTGACGTTTTGAATGCTTATAAAATACTGGTGTTTATAAAAATTCTTTAAAATAATATTGCTTACTAAAATAAAATAATCTTCCTTTCGAACTAGTCCATTTAAAAATTTCTTAGCTTAGATTACGATTTATTAATTTGAATTTATTGACTTCTGTTTAGTTTAAGATTCATGATTGTAATCGATTATTGTGATCGTGACACACTCGATACACATTACATGTAAATTCTAAGCAGGGCCGGCGCTATCATATAGGCGAACTAGGCAACCGCCTAGGGGGCAAAACTTCAAGCTATGCTTTAAAATTTACTAAAATATCAAAATTAAATAGTGATATATGATTTAAGTATCGATTCCTCTTTCATATCCCTCACACATCACACTATTTTACTAATTAACTCTTGGTTCTTTTTTGTTCCTTAATTTCTACACTAGATTTAAAGGAACTGGTAGAAAATTTTGCAAAATTGAAGGCAAGAAAAAATAAAATTTAATTTTTATGTATTATACAAATTGTATATTACTTTGTATATTAATAATAAAGCGTGCCTAAATAATTTATATTTTTTTTAAATTTAAAATTTCATTTTAAAAAAAATATCCAACTTGTGAAATAAGGGGCGCACTTGTAAACTTGCCTAGGGCGCCGGCCCTGATTCTAAATTTATATGAATGTATAGCACTAATTTTAGAATCGTACAGTTTAAGCTGTACTCAACGAAAACTTCTTATATTTATTGAGGAAGAATATAAATTTTAATTCATATTGTTACGTAAATTAATTAATTAAAAGTGTTTTAATTTTATATATTTACAGAAAAATGTAAAAATGGAAATTGTACTATTGACGAATTTCATAAGTTACATTTGAAAATTTGTTTTTGAATTTCATTAATAAAATTGTAATAAATATAATTAATGTAGTTCATCGACGTATATTGCTGCGATTTTTATAAAAAAAATACAAATTAGTATTTAATATAACTACAGTCGGACCCCGTTAACACGCGAGTTTGCTTAACATGCGGTTTTGCCATGACTACCTTGATAAGAAATTGCACTCCTAGACATCTTCATCATTAAGTAAATTTTTTATGTGTATTTTAATACAAGTTTTCAAATTATTTTATTTTTCTTTCACGAAAAACTGAAATCACACAGAAAATTCATATCAATGTTGGAATTTATATTATCGCTCAATTTATTAATACAGTACTGTAACTCGCAGTTCACTTAACCCGCGGTTTAGTAATCATGGACTCCGACTACCACGTGTTAACGGGGTCAGACCGTATTTTAAATTTTAGAAAATATAAATAATTTAAAAAATCGGAGTGCAGTAAACATCTTTCGCAAATTTAACATTACCCAGGATCTATGTGACAGAATTCAGAATATTAAAAATATAACGAAGGCAAGGTCAAAAACGTATAATGTTACAAATTTATAAGCATAATATACTTATATAGTATATATTTAGCTTCCTATCTAATAATAAAAATACCAGCGATACTATATTGAATGTGATTTAATGTCTTTCGAAAAGGAATCACATTCATTTTCAAATTTTAAGAATATATATCTGATCTTCGTTATTCATGACTTCATAAATCTGCCAGATTAGTTGCGAACGTTATTGAAAGAGTAGAGTAGTTGCTATCTGCCATTATTATTGTAATTATCATAAAATATTTATTTTAATGCCTTTTATTGAACAGTAACAGGTATTATATTGTATATCAGTTGTACAATTTATTCCATTATATATATGATTGATAAATGATAATCACGCTCTCTCTAACATTTATCTCTATCCATCAATATAGCTAGAATTTGTTACGATTAATTTTAAATAAAACTTTATACATAAAAAAATTCGATATACTTAATTAAAATAATTTCATTTATTATATTTTGTTACAGATAGATTTTATTATTAATGAAAAATATTGACTATCAATATTAAATTTTGGAAAATTCTTACGAATTAAATTCTGTAGATGTATTTAAAGCATTTTTCTATTATTTAAACTTTATATATTTTGGATTTAGAATAAAAAAAAAAAATGAATTTATTTCGGTCGATTGATCTATTTTTATGGTGCAATCCAAACTTATATCGTATTTTAATATCTATATAGGGATTCATAACAATTAATCTCAAAAATAATTCATAAAATATTCTTTCATTTCTTGAATAGTTAGAATTTTTTATTAATTGTTATATTAGCAGCAATAGCGACGAAAGATATACAGTACTATACAGTATCTTATGTTTTAAATGCAGTTAACCAAGTTTTCATACTTGGTATGTAATTTCTTGAATAGTTAGAATTTCTTATTAATTGTTATATTAGCAGCAATAGCGACTAAAGATATATAGTACTATACAGTATCTTATGTTTTAAATGCAGTTAACCAAGTTTTCATACTTGGTATGAGCATTAATAAAATTTTATTTTAATAATTTTTAATTAATAAAATAAAATTTTACTATTTTCCATTCTTCTCTTTCTACCCCACAAGTACGTAAACAGGTTGCATTGTTCAATCGTTTTCGATGACATTTGGAGTATGGGTATTAGGTAGATCACTTAAAGAAATGGAAGGAAGATGATCCTGTTTTTCTATAAATAGTTCTTCTATTTGATGGATTGATTGATGTAAATTCTAAATTTAAAATAAAATATTAAAAGGAACTATAAAAATTTAGAGCAAAATGTAAGAGAGTATTGGATTCTTTTAATCGTGAACACTTTAAATATAACACTTTTATATTGCTCTAATTTTCATAAAATTCTGAATACTGTATACATATTTCTTATATTACTAAAATTCCTTAAGAGTTTCTTGACAATCAGAATAAACTAAACATCTGTTTGATGATATGAATTGGCACAGTTTTATTAGAAGTCCTTTCTCAAAGGAACCGTTTTTATCTTAAAAAATAAGTCATAAACCATCTAATATACAAAAAATAAATAAATAAATCAAGTACTTATTGATAAATTGGGATTTCTACTGCAATTTGCAAACTGCATCTTGCTTGACAATTTAAGAAAATATAAGAATAGCTTCAATCAACTAACCGTTTCAATATCTTTACTTCTCAGTAATTGCTTGATTTATTTTTTCTATATATTAGATGTTTTAGCACAGATTTGCCAATGCTATTTTGGCATTAACCACATAAATTATCAAAAAATAGCAATAGCAAATGTTATTGATATTAAATATTTAGATATTGAGTCCTTTTTTATTAGGTAAATAAATAAAATATGAAAATTTGCTGATTGTTTCGATGGTATCTGTGAAGATTTTAATAAGATTCTTTATACTTAATAACTACATGACGATTTATATTTTGAGTAGTGATCTAATCTACGATAGTTCACTTCTACAGTTTCTACCCACATTAAAGATTTCTAGACAAAATAAAAATAATAACAATTTTTTTCCCCCATTTAAATAAAATTAGATGAATCTATTTATAAACAATGATTTAACTAAAGTTTTAATTTAATTAAAATATAGAGAAAAAAATAATTTTTAATAAAAAATGAAAATTTTGATGTTAAAAAATATTTCAAAATTAAAATGATAATTCTGAACTTGTATTTATTTTAAAAACAGTGTAGTTTTAAAAATAGATTTATAGAATTTTAAATGGTCATCATCTTATGAGAAATCAGGAGGAAACTTTAAAATTAATAGATTTATTCGCATAATTTAGATAAAAAAGGAAAGATAATCTAAAATTTAAATTCTCTGTTCTGTCCTTCAGATAGTTTTCGGATAGATAATATACAGGACGGAAAATTATAAGATCATTACTATGAAATATAAATGATCTAAAGTTCTTTCAAATGATTATATCATTGTAAGTTTACTTATAACAAATGGTTTCAGAGATATTAATTATTTGATTTGATTAGATGATGCTCCATGCTTCCATATATGTACCTGAGATAGTTTTTGAAGCATCGTTATATTTGGAGTCCCATCATCATGGGCTGATACAACTCATTATATGATAACCTGATATGTTGAAGGATGGAAATATACAGTCATATAGCTCAGATCTTTTGAAAAACGTGATATTTGATCCCGGTCTTATTGTTAATGTAGAAGAGCAATAGGATGAGAGCTATTGCTTTTTTACATTAGAAATATAGAATAAGAATTTTAATGCTTTGAACGATCATTGTCTTGTACCGGGATTACGCATGAACTCCAAAATTGATGCAAATAAAATAAACAAATATTATATTTATATTTATATTTTGCCTTGGATAATATGGAATAGTCATTTAAAATTTGAATATTTTGCTGTTTGATTCTCGAGATATCTTGTAGACGTATGGAAATATATATATATATACTGCATACTTATTTTTTAATAATCTAAAAATGTTTATAATGCATATTCAGTGCTACCAAAGTGTACTTGGCATTGCCCAGGCGTAACTTGAAAACATACAGTTTATTAGGAAGAGTTTAGTGTTTTGTATTTTTGTATACATTTAATCAGAGTATTACGTCACAATGACGTTATCATCGCTGCAATGTACGCCATTGTGACGTCACTGCTTGTATGTTATCGTGATATAATAAATGGAAATCGTCTTATGACTCATTGTTGCGTCGTGATAACGTCACATCGATGTTATTATAACATCATCTCGAATTCAAACATTATTCTGAAGGAATAAATGAAGCCATCTATTAACTAAATTGTTAATTTCTATGGGGTTCTATATTCTTAATTATTAAAAAATAATTATTATAAAATCACTAAATTATTACTATTAAGTTGAACAATCGCAGAAAACATTCCAAGTTTGGTGGTTGTAGCTTCTACTGTTTAGGAGATTACTCGACACAAATCAAGCCAACAACTGAAAATACATATAAGAATATAATAATGGTCAAAATGATTGCATATGTGCAAATTATAACAAGAAAAAAAAAATTGAATATGAAATTATTTGAATAGTAGATAAGCACTAAATATTCAAAATAAAATTAAATAGTCACTGAAATAATCATTATATTTTAATTTTATATAATCAAAAGCAGCATATAACAAATAAAAATACAGAAATATGGTGCTGGCAGTGAATTTTATTTCTATATTGTCTCAATCAAAGCAACGTTAACAAAGTAATTCATGCTATTGTAGAAATAGAAATTAGCGTAAAATTATCCCATATTTTAGAGTGATGTAATTATTTTACTTAGTATATTTGAATACGTTCATTTGAAGTCAGAACTATTTTATAATATGCTTTAGTTTAAAGGATATATATATATATATATATATGTAATGCCAAATATAAAGCTTTAAAAAAAAAAGTCATATCATAAATTATTTATAATCCAGAATAATACATAGTCTTAAGAATCCTTGATATATTAACCTCCTCAGTCCTGATAAAAAATTTTTAATGCATACTACAAATTTTTACTGTTACTCATCTTGTTAAGAATTTCTGTTTTTTTTTTGTTGTTGCACTAAATAGTCACTTAAATAATCATTATATTTTAATTTTATATAATCAAAAGCAGCATATAAGAAATAAAAATACAGAAATATGGTGCTGGCAGTGAATTTTATTTCTATATTGTCTCAATCAAAGCAACGTTAACAAAGTAATTCATGCTATTGTAGAAATAGAAATTAGCGTAAAATTATCCCATATTTTAGAGTGATGTAATTATTTTACTTAGTATATTTGAATACGTTCATTTGAAGTCAGAACTGTTTTATAATATGCTTTAGTTTAAAGGGATATATATATATATGTAATGCCAAATATAAAGCTTTAAAAAAGAAAGTCATATCATAAATTATTTATAATCCAGAATAATACATAGTCTTAAGAATCCTTGATATATTAACCTCCTCAGTCCTGATAAAAAATTTTTAATGCATACTACAAATTTTTACTGTTACTCATCTTGTTAAGAATTTCTGTTTTTTTTTTGTTGTTGCACAACAAAACAAAAGAATTGAAAAATATAAAATAAATTAGGCACAAAAATTTAAAATGTGTGTTTCCTGTGTGTTCCCTATAGGGAACTCCAGGAGTGAGGAGGTTAAAATACTATTCAATACATAATCCAAATAATGAATCTGTGTGTTGTTCCCTATAGGGAACTCCAGGAGTGAGGAGGTTAAAATACTATTCAATACATAATCCAAATAATGATCTAATGCATTATAATATGCAATACAATACTTGTTAGAGAGCCTTATATAATTCAACAATTCAATTTTTTTCTGATTATATTGTAATAAATATTGCATTATTAAATTGCATTATTATACTGATTGCAGTTCATTATAAATTCTATCGTTCTGAATTTAAAAATTGTATAAAATGATGTTTTCATTTATTTAATTGTTAATAATATATATATATACGAGTATATATATATATATTTTCTTAAAAAACGATTTGTTTTACAATTTCTCTATTTCCATAAAATCCTATGAAATATGAAATGGCGTTACATGAAAAACAATCTATTTTCTTTTAAAATTTCTCCCAAAATACGAGGGATTAAATTTCCATATACAGTAAGATTCCGCTTAACGCTGCCCGCGTCATATCGCGGGCAGCGTTAAGCGGAATCTTACTGCGACCCGCGTCATATCGCGACATATCGCGTCATATCGCGAAGCGGCCCGCGTCATATCGCGTCATATCGCAATTATAGAATTCGAAAAAACCGCGTCATATCGAACTGCTGTTTCGAATATGACGCGGTTTTTTCGAATTCTATAATTTTATTGATTCACTTTGGTGCGGTTTTTTCAAACCGTTATTCACACATAAATCCGAAATTGCAGGAATTTGTTGCATTGATACTCCTATGCCCTCTCAGGTGCGTTTGATATCAGTGCAATGAGAGTCTGCTGATGTGCACATATGAGAGTCTCCTGCAGTCAGAGTTCATATTTAACGTTATTTTACAGTAATAAAAATAACAATTATCCCATTTTAGTTTTAACCCGAATGCTGCCACTTTAAACTATAGTTTCTCGAAGTTAAAACGTTTTTTTTTCCATCAGTATTTTTTCGTTGTTGGTAGTTTACTGCAATCTGATTACTGCTTTTTGTTCTTAAAACTTTTTATTTTCTAATTTTAGGAATTTTTCATGAATGATTTATGAATTCAAATCGATATTAGCAACAAAAAATGTATATAATTAATGTAATACAATAGTAGTAATATATGTTACAAAATAAAATAAAAAAATGCTACGTATATATATTTTATTCACTGTCCTGTTTCACCTATCTTCATTATTTACGTATTAAAATGACCTCGTTTAACGCTGTTTCATTTAGCGCTTTGTTTCCTTGGAGCATATCCACGCGTTAAACAGGATCCAGAAAAGTGGCCCCCTCACATCTCGTCTCCCACGTTAAACGGGGTCTTACTGTACAGTATAAAACTGATGTTTGTATAAAGACACAACATTTGTTAAGCCATATTTCACTTCAACAAATCGCTGCATAAAAACTATAAAGTGACAATTCGAATTGTTTGTAATAATAAAAATTTAAACATATCTGAAGATCTTTAAAATTCCAAATCGTTCAAATCCAAGAAAATTAAATATGCTTTAAAACAGAAATAATGAAACTAATTTTCGGAAAATATATATCGATAAAAATTAAAAACAATACATTTTCCGTGATTTAGAAGGAATCCATCTTAAATACAAATAAATTAAAGAATGAGATGTAGAAAGATTCCATTATTGATAAACTGATAATGAAATTTTTTCTGAATTTCCTCTACTGTAATCAGCAATACTGAATAAGAGTTTAACAAGTGATAGCTGGAGACAGTCCAGATAGCCGATGGTGTCATTAGAGTTACTTCTCTGTTAATTAAAAGATTATTAGCATACAAAAGCCGTCCACCGAGGATACCTCTAACTAACTAACTAAATCCAATCCTGAAAGGAATTTCATCCCAAAAGATACCCGATCCGTACGAGACGAAGAATCTCTTACTCTTTTTTTTTTCATTGAGAGTGAGTACAGTCTGAGTTTTGTAACTGCGGTATATTCCCGATTATCCAGGTTGGATTAACCGGGATCTATCCATCACCTGGAAGCGTTGTTGCGATATCTGGAAGATTTTTAAACACCATAGATTCATTTTTTATTATATCTTAGATAATTGAAGATGAAAATTAAAGTTACAAATATTGCAATAAATTTAACTGTTAATTATTTATATCAGATAATTACACGAAATTTTAATCCATAGAATTTTTTAAAAACACGATTTATCGTATTTTTTTTTTTTTGCCGTTATTGAAATAAGAAAAGCGCTGTTTATTAAAAAAAATTTATTTGGATGTTCCGATATTTCTTATCATTTTTAATGCGCTTTTTAATCAGTTAGTGATTAGAAAGAGCATTAAAAATACCAAGAGATGGAAAATATGATTTAGTATCTCGTAATCTGGCAGAACTGTGTCCAGCAACAACTTCTGAATCTACAATGCTGTTTGGTTTGCTGATCCTGCCCAAACAGGCAAAAGCATTGCAACGACTGGTCTAACAATGATAACGCGAACAAACGGATGTCTCCGGAACTATTGTAGCATCCATAACATCCTATCTCCCGTCCAGTTTGTTGTCAACATTAAGTCGATAGAATGACTAAAATGAGAAAATTTATAGAGAGTTGCTCCACTTCCGTTTTTAATAAGCTAAAACGTTTTATTGTCTCATAAAAGTGGGAAAACTAAATACCTTTCCGTGTTTAACTTTCTCGAGTACAGTATAATAAATTCATTTGTATTTTTGCTCAGGTTTAATCAAATTTGAAATTTATGTTTTTAAATGTTCGATTCGATTCAGTTTATTTTTATTTAATAACTTTTTATTGAAAAATTTATAATTTTATTCATTTATATTTTATATATATAGTTTTTATAATTTTAATGAAAGTTTTAGGATTCATATTTTTTTTATTGATGTTGAATATCACTTTGCTTTTATATCTTTAATTTAAATACTGCATACTATTTATGAGTTCGATTCATTGAAAAAAAAAGGATTAAAATGTATATACAGCAATACCCCGGAGTTACGTAATAGATGGGACCAGGAAGTATAACGTAAATCGAAAATTACGTAAGTCGGAGTACCTACAGATTCTCAAATCTAATTTCAGTTGCATATGTATTAACTCTTTAAAACTAGCCAATCACCGTCGAGTACACAAAGAGTCACGACGCATCGCTCGCCTTCTTATAACCCGGTAGTAAATAGGAGAGCGACGCAATGCGACTCGTCTTGGCAACGCGACGCGTCGTGACGCTTTGTGTACTCGATGGTGATTGGCTAGCTTTAAAGGGTTAAGTTCTTAACAGGCTCTTTATTACCAAGAAAACAGCAAATTATAAAAGTTTATAATATGTAGTTGCAATTAAAAACTCTTAATCAACAAATTAACAAATGAAATATGTACACACATATATATGCACTACGTAATTATGAAACAAACAAGTGGACCAGGAGGCAAGATGAGAAGTTACGTATCTCCGAATTTACGTAAGTCGGGGTATTACTGTATTTTTATTTTTAAAAATGAATTTGTTTTTTAACCAAGATATTAATAAATGGCATTTTTACTTATAATAATACAAATATTAAAAAAAGTTTCCAATGATAAAAAAAAGTACAAGTTTAAAGATTATCCTTTTTATTTAAAGATTTGTTTATTTATTTTATTTTATTTACAAACAAAATCAGACAATAATTCCAATTCATACATTGGACACAATCCAATTAGTAATGAAATCCAGTTTAGTAATGAAAATTTTGCGAATAAATTATTCTTGATGATATTCATAACTTTTCATGATCTACTATGTTAACATTGATTTTTAATGCATGAATTATTTGATAAATATTCTAATTTTATTATATTTCTGTCATATTTTTACTGTGGTTAGTATATCACAAACCATTATATCTATAGAAGCCGTATATATTGTCTTTATTTCATGAGATAAATTTTTCAATTATTCTCTAATTATATTAATTCTCCAATTTCTTAATTGTAAATTACCCATTTTTTACTCTCACTCAATTTCCATATAGCTTCATAGAATTGGCCACATTCTTAGCAGATCCACTCACTTCTACTACATCATCCCATTAAGTAAAAAATTCTTTAATCCATAAGTTAATTCACATTCAAATTCAAACATTTCAAATTTCATCTCATTTACTTTTAGCTCCAATTTTCACATCACTAAATAATTATCCCAAATTTTTATACTATTGAAATCAATCTTATGGATTTTGTTTAACTTTCATTCATCTTCCCCTGATATGGTATAAATCAATGTTTCTTCCCAATATTTAATATTAAAAATAACTTTTTCTAATATTTTTTTTTACTATCTAATTGTTTTCTAATGCCATTTTATAGGATTGAAGATATCTCAAATGATGAAATGCATTTCCTCCTCTCCTTGTATTTATTAGTTAATATAAGGCATGTTTAACTGAAATATGTTAATTGATTATATCATTTAAATGCATTACAACAGTCAAAAGAAATTCCTACAGGCATTAAGCCATGAGTCCCATTATTTCACAAGCTGGAGGAATCTCATGCATAAAACTGGCTATTCTGATTTGGTATTCCTGAAATCAATTATTTATGGCCTCAGTCATCTCTGCATTGATCCAAATCTTTGTACCTTCAGAACCTTTTTCAAAGGTCCAAAAATATGGAAGTCACAAGGCAATAGGTCTGGGCTATAGGAAGACGATGTTTCAATGCATTCCACTGTAATTCTTACTGAATCAGTGAGTTACATATTGATAGGTATTATTGTGCAGCAGAATAATGCCAAAAGTTAATTTTTCCAGATGTTTGTTCTCGATCTTCTTCTGCAGGTTTTGAAATATTGTAGCATAATAATGTGCACTGATGGTTTCATCCTGTGGTTTCAAATCCAGAAATAAGGTCCCTTGATGTCAGACATATTTTTCCAGAAGCTTATGTTGCTTTGAATTTCTTTGAATGAGGAGACCCCCAGATGTTTCAATTGCATACTGGCAGTTTTTCCTGTGTGTTCAAAGTAATGACACTATATCTTGTCTCTAGTCACAATTCTCTTGAGAAATGCATCAACCTCAGATGACAACATAGCAAATGTTCAAGTGTCAATGCCATTCATTATTCCTTCTGATTGTCTAACAATAGATATGGAATCTGCTGGTGACACATCTTGTAGATCCATGATCTCTCATGATTAGATGTATTGAGCCAATGCTCATATTCATCTCCACTGCAAATTAACAAACATGTCAATGTTTGTCCTTGTATATGAGTGTATCAATTCATTCAACATTTTTGGCTGTTTAGACAATGTGTGCTTGTCTAGGACATAGCATGTCTGATATATGCTGCCATCTACTGTGAAACATGCAAAGCCAATTTCTCACTATCATCTTTGATACACAAATGGATTTCAGTTAAACTTGCCTTATACATACAATAGCCTACTACAGTTATCTCATTTCACTCTTTAAGTGAAGAAATAGTTTGGTTATTAAATCCATCATCATCATCATCATCATATAGATTAACTATTAATAATAAATAAATTCATAAAATCTAAAATAAATAGTTTGGTTATTAAATCCATCATCATCATCATCATATAGATTAACTATTAATAATAAATAAATTCATAAAATCTAAATATTTAAAATTCCTCTATCTTCAAATAATGGCATTTATTAGATATTTAAATATTTAAATTACATGTATATTCTAGAATTTATATAAATATAATAGATTAAGAAACAAAATTGATCAATAATTTATTGTATTAATTTAAATTAAATTAATAATCAGTTTAAAAAAATATATGAATAAAATAAATTATAAGATTTTTTGATATTTTAATAAGTAAAGGATAGATCTAAAGGAAAATGATAAAGGCAATTATTTTCCCTATCAATGTCTTTATATTATAATTTTATAATTTTGAATTTATATAACAATCCTATATTATATATATTTATATTTATGCATAAACCGATCCCATAATTTATAAACTATTAGATTAATGCCTAATTCCATAGCGTTCTGATTTGGCCTTGCAACACTGCATTGCTGTTCATTTGTTTATTGTTTTTACATTTGAAAAGAGACATTACAGAAATGCATTAAAATGATAAAAAGTGGACTAATATCTCAGAGATATACATCTCAATGTTACAATATTCCCAGAAGAACTATTAATTATAAATTGAAAGAGAAGCATATGCAGAAAGTAGGCAAACCTACTGTTTTTTCATATAACTGAAGAAGTTCTAGAGTTGTAGTAAGAACATCAAATGATAGCAAACAGAAGAAATTCAAGGGCAATAAAGGAATAAAATCACAAAGATTTACAAGGAATGAAAGTT
>AYEL01065843.1:0-10288 GCA_000484575.1 Olivierus martensii
GTTTAAAGCAATGATTTTGAAAATATTATTTGCAAAATGTTCTATTCTTTAGCTGCACTGTTTTCTGTAATAGTTAATTTTCATTATTCGCTATTTGTTTATGAAACACAAAATGTAATACAAATTTAAATATATTATTAAACGTATTTCATGTATTTATAGTATGTCATACTGAAGAAAGATATTTTTTTAATTACACATGAAGGAATAATGGCTAAATAACACTTTGGTGCTTTAACATTGCACCACGGTGTTAAAGGAGCTTTTTTGTCTCAGAAATAAATTGGTAGTGCAAAGTAACCCCTAAACAGGGTAACATTGCACCATTAATGTATAGTCCTTAAAGTCCTCCAAAATATATCCTAAACGTTACAATCCTAAATGTCATTAAAATCTCCAATATGTGTACATAGTGTGTGATAACATTTTTTGAACTAATTTAATCACAAGCCAAAATTTTGGAAGAAACAAAAGATAACATGTGAAAAGTGGTGCAAAATTACCCCATTTTATGGTATTGATTTTAATTCCCTTTCAAAAAACAAAAATAACAGCCTTTTAGACAGAAATAAGAAAATTATAAACTTAATTGAATAAACTTTAATGAAAAGCACTTTTGGTATACACCCTCATCAGTTCAAGTTCTGTAATTCAAAAATATTTGTTTAAAATATGTATATAAGAATGCATAGTAAGCATTAGAATAACAATAGTATAATGATTTTAAATATCATAATTTTTAAAGTTTCTTAACCTTTAACGCTCTAAAAGTAAAAAAATGAACGTTCTTTAACGATCCAAATTATGATTTTTAAAGTTTCTTAATAAACATAATTATCTACATGAAAAATAAATATATAATGAATTTATAAAATTGTAATATTAAGTTAATAGAGTCCTTTATGTAGACTATCTCCATCATTTGCTGATGTCATTAGGGCTGAGTTTGTTAATTGGCAGCAACTGCAGATCTTCTTTTATCTAAAATGTGCAATGTTTCTCCAGTTTTTCCTTTAATCAGATATTCTTCAGTGTGTACGAATTAAGTTTATAATTTTTTTATTCCTGTCTAAAAGGCTGTTATTTTTGTTATTAATCAGAAGACAGTGGTACTTCAAATAATTTACCCTTTCAAAAAGTTTTTAGGACTGAAGATTTTGAAATTTGATTATCTAGATCATATATATATATATCTTGAGTCTTTTCTTTTTGCCTATTTGACCCTTTTCCTTAAATCTGCCAATGCTAAGGGAGGATAAATTTTTGCACAACAAAAATCAAGTTTGATTGCCCTTGAATAATTTTAATTATATCACAGGGGTGACCAAACTTCATGTCGCTATGAGCCACATAAGAGAATCTCAAATACTCGAGCTGCATTTTTTTTCTGGATAAATGAGAACAGCATCAGTTTTTCAGGTAATCTTAATAATAATTTAAAAAATTGTTTATTTCAGATGCAATTATTTCGTATAGATACATATTATAATACTTTTTACAATAGATAAAAAATAATAATATATCTGTAATTTGTTAAACTTAAATAAGTACAGGAATATCTCGATTATTGCAGTTAATGTTGCCATGAAAAATACCGCAATAATCAGGATAAATAATGCATGTAAAATGGGTGATACCTGCCAAGGATTTTTCAAAGTTAATTAAATTTTATGTATAAGGTAAAAAAGAAATAGATCGGAAGAGCGGATAAATGATGCATGTAAAATGGGTGATCATTGCCAAGGATTTTTCAAATCTATTAATTAATTTTACGATAAGGTAAAAAAGAAATGTGTTGAGTGTCTAATCTTCTAAATTAATCACTCTACATTTCTTCTTGATAGCTGTAGCCTTGATATCATCCTTGTTTCTTTTAGCATTCACTGTAGGGGTAAATAAGAAGAGAAATAAATATCCACATGTACTTCAAGTAGAGGTGGATAGTTACTGGTGAATGGTGAGCTGGCACTATCGGATAAAAACGAAGCGCTACTTGGAGAGTGGCGATTCAAACTAATTGTAATTCTGGTTGCATATGTAGTGGGCTACATCTTGTGACGGCGATAATTCGAATTTGAGCACAATAATTCAAATTTTGGTATGAAATTATAAACCGCGATAAATCGAAACCGCGATAATCGAGGTATTCCTGTATTTGCTCATATATACTATTGACTTTCATGGTTTAGAGCCACATTGAAGATACCAGAGAGCTGCATGTGGCTTGCGAGTCACAGTTTGGCCACCCCTGTTATATCATTATAAGTAGGCCAAAGCAAACTTTTGTATATAACAGCAATCAGAAATTATGTAGAATAGTGCCAGTTCTTAATTTTTATTAAAAATATTTTTATAATTATTTTAGTGTCCCATGGAATGAATATGGCTGATCCAAAAGAACAAATCTCTCTCTGGCAACAGAATGCTTATATAACTGATTCAGGTATACATTCTGGAGCAACAACTCATGTAAGTTTTTTAATTTTTCATTAATACTATTCTAGATTTCATCTATTGTGTGAAATGTGTACAAAATCCACAAGTACTAATAGAGTTACTTTCATTAAAACCTTCAAAAATATTGTTAGTTTTTCTTGTATAATAATTTTAACCATTATTATTTATAGAAATTAAATTTAGAACAATAAGCATTCTACAAGTATTAATAGAGTTACTTTCATTAAAACCTTCAAAAATATTGTTAGTTTTTTTTGTATAATAATTTTAACCATTATTATTTATAGAAATTAAATTTAGAACAATAAGCATTCTACTTAAATATTTTAAACTTAATTTTTAGTATATATTTTGAGGTAAACATAAATTTTTTTACTAACATTCTCATCTTTAAAAATTAAAAAGTTATCTGTAAATAAATCATTATAGTGTAAGTGATTTTAGTTTTTTTATATCAATACAATAAAAGTCTGAAAATTTGGACTGTTTTGAGATTTGGACAGTTCAGATTTTTCTGTATTCTTGGGCAATAATTTGAAAATTTAACAAAGAATAAAGAATTAATAAATAGGCAAATTTTGTTGGTTTCATTAACAAATACAAAATGCTTTATTTATCATTATGAATATATTTGTTTACCTCTGTGATTTCTGTTCCATGATTTGTGTTTGTTGTGCTGTTTGTTGATGTGCATGTGCATTCACATAAAAAAGCATGGAAATTTTAAAAAGCTTGAATTTTTAAAAAGATCAGATTCTTGGATGGTCTGCATTTCTAACATTCAAATTTTTCGGACTTTTGCTGTATATCTTAATATTTTAGTAACATCATAAATGAAATATATATAATTGTTAATTTTATATTTAATTTAGGCTCCTTCTCTTAGTGGAAAGGAGGATGATTTAGATAGTGAACAGATTGTTTTTGACTGGGATCATACAAGTTTTGGACAAGGATTCACCCAAGATCAACTTGATGGTCAAGATTTGTTTTATATTTTCTTAATTTTTATATCTTTACTATTTTTATATATATGATGATGATGTATCAAATCTTAACACAATCTATAGTAATTTGATTTGATAGATTATTTAATTAATGTTACCCGTTGCTTGTTTTTTATAAACTTATTGTAGAAAAAGAAAAGTTCTTATAGTTATTACTTATTCAATTCCTATTTAATGATTATTTAGTCATTTTGAATACATTATTTTAATATCTGTGATTCAGTTACAGGTTTCCCCCCTTTAAGAAAGATGATCATTACTATGAAACCTTTCAAAAGCCAAAAAGACATAAAGAAAAGAAATAATTGCCTTTAATTTATATGGGGAAAATTTTCTGACCATTGTCAGATCCAAAAAGTTGGTCAGATAGCAATTTTTAAAAGGCATATGGATCTGGCCCAGTGAAACCATCTTCCAGATAACCCCATCATGGGTGTTGAGCAGCCTGTGATGAGCTCTAAAAGTGGATATTGCCAGATAAAGTATATCCATGTGCAATATAGTGGCTTAACTAACCTAATCTAACTCAGATCCAAAAATAACCACCAAATCATACCAAATAACATATAAAACCTGTTTTGTTTTATTTGGTATGTTATATGTCCAGTTTTATGCTAAGTGTAACACTGTTATGAGTTTGTTAGGCTTTTCTGATACCTTAGGACGGGTTGGCAATCTATGGCATGTGGAATGATTTTCAATGGCACTCAGATTGAACTGAAATATAGTAAAAAATTATATTTTTGCGTGATATTAGCATTAACATTGACAAGTACTTTCCAAATGTAAAGAACCATGCAATTAGATTTACTGTTAACCAAAACGAACTTCAAAAGTATGTTGAAGAACTCGAAGAAAAATTTGCAAAACGATGTGAAGACTTTCAAACTCCTGCACACGTATATTCTTAACTTATCAAACTTGACTTAATTAATCTAAATATGATGCCATTTGTCTTATCTCTTTTGATTGGATGGGAGTTGATAGTTTAGAAATGGAAACTAATAGAACTAACATCATAATTGTGGAGAATGAAATTTGCAGAATTAAAGAAAACTCTATAGCCGTGGTTCCCAATGTGGGGTGCACACTGCACAGGGACAATTTGAGAATGAGTTAATAACAGTGAATTTTTTGCATTTCTTATGGTTCTGGGGGCCTCATATATAGTATATAAATATATATTAACCGAAATTGTGACACATATTTTTAAAATTAAAATCAGAATGTACATGGCAGTTTTGAAACTTTATTTGCTGTTTTTTCATATCACATTATTATTATTATTATTATTATTATTATTATTTTTTTTTTTTAACAATTTCTTAGTGATTTCTTCCTCAGTACTTCAACTGTAATTGTGACACATATTTTTAAAATTAAAATCAGAATGTACATGGCAGTTTTGAAACTTGATTTCTTCCTCAGTACTTCAACTGACCTTTTGCTGTTTTAATTTTCTCTTTCATGAGTGCCATGTGTTATGGAAACTTGTTTAGACCAAGTTAATGGCCTTTAAGGCTTCCTCTACCTGAATAGGAGTTCACTCTTTGAGTAATAAAAATTATTTGTTACAGGGGACTTAGGTGGGGTATGACCAAAAAAGATTGGGAACCATTGCTCTAGAAGAAAACTGTCTGGAGAAGTTAGCTGTCATTCTCAATTGTTTGATGTCTACCGGAAAGATTTAATTATTTGAAGAATTGCGTGTGCTCTGCTTTCGGCTCAACTTACTTATGTAAACAAATTTTCTCACATGAAAAAATATTTTGAGTGCATAAAGAAGTTGTGTAATACCCAAACATTTAGAAGCCTGCATAAAGCTAAAAATGAAAAATTACAAATTTGATATTGAGCAGAGAGATACAGGAACAAGGTTTGCATTAATTTATTAATGGCTCTGATTATAAAATATAATTAATTCTATTAGAATTTTTGATGATTTTTTCTTATTCAAACTATGTATTTTGTATTGAAAAACTTGTAATTTATAGTTTGTAATAAATGTGCTAAAAATTAAAATTTGACAAAATATATTTTTCACATATGATACTGTCTCTCTTAAAATATTGAATGACCAATATTATAAGATCTGGTTATAATGGGCTTCAAAAGTATATTAAAGAATATACAGGGTTGTTTAAAAACGTTATTGAGAGGAAATGATGAAATTTATTTGGGTATAGCAAGCTGGAATACAAAGTAGGCATGAAAGCTTTACGTATTTGTGAATGCAAATCACCAAACCTAAAGCAGTGTTACGAAGTAAAGAAAACAGTATTTGCACCAAAAGAGGAAAATTTGTCTTCACATGGAGTTATCAGCCCATATTTTTTTGAAAATGAGAATGAAATGGCTCACTGTTATGGGACCAAGTTACATTCACATGTTAGAAAACTTCCTTGCTCCTGCACTTGTCTGTATGCCAGACAATGACAAAACATTTTTCCAATGAGATGGGGCTACCTGCCACACCACACATGCTTCCATGGCAGTTTTGCAGAACCTGTTTCCAAACAACCCAAATCTCGAGATTTGGGATGTTCGGGTGATCACCATCAGCCAGATCACCTGATCTTTTGACAAGTGATCGAGTGATCACTTGTCAAAAGATCGCATGATAAAAAATGATCAGCCGGATTGGGTGATCGCCATCAGCCAGATCACCCGATCTTTTGACAAGTGATTTTTTTCTTTGAGGCTATCTGAAATTCCAAGTCTTCAAAACTGCATTCCACACAATTCCAGAGCTGAAACGTTGCATTCAGGAAGAAGTTGCAAGAATTCCCCTAGATATGATGCAGAGAGTAATAGGTAACTTAGCAAGAGACTTACTGAGTGTGTACAGCGAGATGGCAGTCATCTGCAAGATGTCATTTTTGGACAGTAACTTTTTTGGTGCAACACTGTTTTCTTTATTTTATGCAACATTGCTTTCTGTTTGGTGACTACATTCACAGATAAGTAAATGCTTTCATGTGTACTTTGTATTCCAACTTGTTATACCCGAATAAATTTCATCATTTCCTCTCAATAATGTTTTTAAAATGACCCGATTCACTGCTGCACCCTGTATAATTTTGAAACCCAGTGTAAGCAGACTTATTTTGATACTATAAAAAGATTGATAGAATCAAATCTGTATGTAGAATAGCAATGAACATGGATTTAGCACTACACTATTGAAAGGTTGCCGACCACTGCCTTAGGATATATCTTGAGAGCAGATGTACAAAGTAAATCAGGAATTAAAGCACTGATGCTCACAGACAGCTTAAGTGTAGTTCTCAGAAAAGGAGCTTAACAGTGCCACTCTTGCTATTCAAAATGTGCATTGCTACTATAATGGCTTGCTGCACAAATACTAAATGATATTTTTACATTTTGTCTTTTTTTTGTAAAAGAAAAAGATCCTCTTCTGATTTCTTTGATTAACAAAAACAGGTACTAATATAGATTTTTGTAAAAGCAAACTAGAGTAAAGTGAATTTTTTATAAAGTAGGGAAACCTGTATTTTTTTAAATTTATTTAATTGACCTAGTTACTCAATAGCTCATTACTAATTAATTAATATGAAATTTTTAAAGATCTATTTTCTTTATAAAATCTTTGTGGAAAAATCGAAATTTATGAAAAGTTATGAAACTATACTATATTAGCAAATATTAAAATTATTTAATAATTATATGATATGTAGAAATGAATCATTTATAAAATTTTTGTGGAAAAATTGAAATTTATGTAAAGTTATGAAACTTAATACTATATTAGCAAATATTAAAATTATTTAATAATTATATGATATGTAGAAATGAATCAACAACTGAATCAGACAAGATCACAAAGAGTACGTGCAGCTATGTTTCCTGAAACTCTAGATGAAGGAATAGAAATTCCTTCAACTCAATTTGATCCAAGCCAACCCACTGCTGTTCAGAGATTGTCAGAGCCATCTCAAATGCTGAAGCATGCTGTGGAGAATTTGATAAACTATCAGGTATTTTTATGAAATTGCAAAATGATTTATCATATTTATTTATATAACAATTTTTTTAAGATAAATTTAACTTATAAGAGAACTTTAAAATAGGTGAATTGATGACCAAACCAGACACATCAAAAAATTTTCAGAAATATGGAATAGGATTGAATAGGTCAAACCTGGACATCTAAAAATATAGAGGCACTAGACCTGAAATTAAATATGAATACTGCATGATAAAAATAAACACATTTTGGTCATAGTGACGACTCAGCCATCCAGTTGATCGGCTGCCATTATTGCAAAATTATTGATTGCAACCATTATAAATAATCACTGTTGTAAATATAAATACAGAGTGGTTAAAAGATAACTGAGGCATGTTCTAATCAACATACAACATAAAACCTGGTGTATATGCTAATTAGACCATGGGTTCATGATTCCCAATGAAAAATAAAATAGTTCAAATTTTCACCGTCAGGTGGAATTTATCTAAGTAAAAGCATGCAAATTTTGAACTACTTACTAGATATAAATTGCCAGTAGATCATTGCAAGCAAGTCATTCTGTGATTATCATCATGCTTTTGGAGAAGAAAGACTGTGCATTATTAGTTATTTTATCAGAATGGTGGCAATAGTTTGGCTACATTAAGAAAATAGCAGTGTTTGCAAAAAGAGCCCAAGTCTAAAAATGGCTTAAAGAACATGATTATAAAGTTTGAAGAAGTATATTTTCCAAGGAAATGGAGGTTTATAAGCTTGAGCCAATGAGTTCAAAAGTTAAGTCCCTCATTAATAACTTTTGAACTAATTAGCAGATTTTCATGAAATTCAATAGGATGTTCTGCATTAAAGAACACCTCGATGCTGCATTCTTTAATCCTGTGGGATCGACTAATCCCAAGGATAGAATTTAATTTTTATTACAATTTTTGTTTATATTATTGGCAATAGATGATGCTAAGTGCTAGCAGTGTAGAGATAATATATGGCCTATCTGATTTCTTAACACACCACCATGTACTTCAATGTGCATCAGTGATGTTACAATCCCATTGTGAAGTCATCATGATGTAATGATGCATATTATCATCATGGTATCTATGATGTTAAATTAGCATTAAAATTGAATAGACAAAACAATGGACTCCAAATGCTAAATAAATGAAAAATAAATGGCATCTTCAGAAAGAGCAATTTTAGTTGTTTCTCAAACTTCTTATTTAGTATTATTACAATAAGGCCTGAAAGAACAAAAAAATATTTTTTAATCCTAAATAAATAAATGCATAGTAAGTCCCATTATCCAAGGAGTAATGTGGACTGCAGGAACTTTGATAATTAAAAATTTGGATAATACAAGAGGTTTCCTAAATTATCTTCAAATAAAGTGAATTTGAATAATTAATGGGATGATATACATTCTGTTTTTAGGTTAGACTTATTTATTGAATATAATGACTTTTAAGTGATATAATAAAACACTTTAACTGTTTCTTACAGTTGTTTTATTACAAAAATAAATAAAAATAGTACTATGTATAAAAGTTACAAATCATAGACAAGAAAAATATATATTTTGTCATTAGCAATACACCTTAATATTCTGTACTGAATAACCTACTTTTGTCTTTGATAACAAAGTATACAGGTGCTTCTCTACTTATGATCATAACATATGATAGAGTTATGTTTTGATACCCCATGATAGATCAAAAAAATCATAAGTTGATAATGATCAACAGTAGTGGTAATTTCAATAATAATAATAGACAATTGAAGACCGAATCCTCAAATGTGGTAAAATTGTATAGAATTGAACCTAGATCCTCCTAAGTGGTAAGAGAGTCCTTTACTGCCCATCAGTATTCAGTCCAACTATTGCCCAACTGTAAATTTTTAATAAAACAGAAAAAAGTATTTCTATCTAATATTTTATGAAAATAATCAGATTTTTTTAATATAATAAAGGCAATCATAAGATCATATCATAAATTGAATGATCCATAAGTAAAACAGCACTTATGAATTGTTGAAAAGTTAGATACTTCACATAAAGCAGAGTTTTGGTTAATTGTGACTCTACTATATATATACATACATACAAATAAGATAGAAGGAATAGGTTTAATTTAGGACAATTTTGAATTAAATTTTTTGTAAATTTTAATTTTATTCTTATTTATTAAATAATGAAAACATAATATACATACCTACATATGCACTCACATATGGAATTTCTAAAATATTTTTTCATAGTAATGAACAGAAATGGATTATTATTTTCAAGATTCATTATAGTAGACTTACAAAGGTCGGAGTTCTCTCCGAACCTTTGTAACAAGTCCGACACTGTTCCTCCCCAGCCCTACCTTTTCTTTCCGTCTTAATATTAATATAGATCTTAATTTCAGCAAGAATATACCCACCATCTGATCCTGCGTGAAGTAAAAGGCTCCTAAAGGGGTTACCTCGCATTGGTGGTTTTCGAGGTCCGTCACTGGGGGCCCGCCTGTGAGCTCTGACACGGAATCAGAACTGCTTCGGTGGTGTCCACATCCGTCACTGGGGACCTGCGGTGGGACCCGCATATGGACTCGGACCACAAAGCAGACTAGTCCGCCTCATTTTCAGTACTTTCACTTCCTCCTTTTCTTTTCGGGGGATAAGTTTCACATAACCCCCATTGGGATCGGGACAAAAAAAAATGATCACTTAATTATCAGTTCATCTGATGAAGCGTTATTCGTTACGTTGCCATCGCTACTAATGATACATTGGCACGATCATCCATAACTCTAGCTATTATAAATGGCATTGTGGATTGTTTTGAAGT
>AYEL01065844.1:0-104330 GCA_000484575.1 Olivierus martensii
AAACTTTTAAACATTGATTAATTTCCATATTATGTAACAAAACTTGTTTTTTCAAAGAACTCTCAATTTTACAGCATACAACTGTTTTCGTAGTACAAAGCCACTGAACAAACATGATTTCAAAGCTTAAGTAAAAATTAACAAAAGTTATACAGTTCACAAAATTTTTACCCAAACGATCACATGAGTCGTCCTCCAACATGGCGGCCCGTCCGCACCAGTCCAACACACCGCAACAGGTAAGACCCACATTAACAATATATTTTAAGAACTTTTTAACACAACCATAAAACCGTGCATCCAGAATCCTTACAGACTTTCATGCAACACAAATTCTGTGGCTATGTCATATTATATAAAAAACTGTGAATATATCATATTCATAGGCATGTGAAAATTGTGGCTGTATCATATTATATAAGCATCATATAACATGTGGCTTGTATAACATTAATTTATATAATTTGGATATATCCGTGTTATAGAGGGATCAAACTATATTTGTTTTGCGATGTGATTGTTATTTGAATAATTAGAATAAATTTTGAATTCTTTTTGAAAAATTTGAAATTTTATTTTTGCATTAAAGGATGATGCAGATTTGGCTACACGAGCAGTTCCAGAATTAATAAAACTCTTAAATGATGAAGATCAGGTGGTTGTAGGGCAAGCTGCCATGATGGTACATCAACTCTCTAGAAAAGAGGCATCTAGACACGCTATTATGAATTCTCCACAAATGATAGCTGCTCTTGTAAGAGCAATGACTACTTCTAATGATTTGGAGACAACAAAGTGTGCTGCAGGAGCTCTTCACAATCTTTCCCATCATCGACAAGGCCTTTTGGCAATATTTAAATCTGGAGGAATTCCGGCACTTGTCAAATTACTCAGGTAATTGTGTTGTTATTTTATCTTAGTTCTCTAAACTTTAAGCCTACAAATAAAATTCAATTTTTGAATTTAGTTCACCTGTGGAATCAGTACTGTTTTATTCAATTACTACTCTCCATAATTTGCTGTTACATCAAGAAGGATCAAAAATGGCAGTCCGTCTTGCAGGGGGACTTCAAAAAATGGTGGCTCTTCTTCAACGTAATAATGTCAAATTTTTGGCTATTGTAACAGATTGTTTGCAGATTTTAGCATATGGAAATCAGGAAAGTAAGGTAAGGTTGTAGTAATTTCTATAAATATTTTATACTAACAACATAATATTATAAGTAAAGAAAAAATTTCTTGATTAATAAAATATATATATTTTTCATTAATAAAGAAGTTTTTTTCTTATTTGTATATACATATAATTTAATTATTACAGTTGATAATTCTGGCAAGTGGTGGCCCTGCAGAATTGGTGCGAATAATTCGTTCTTATACATATGAAAAATTGTTGTGGACAACTTCAAGAGTTCTTAAAGTATTATCAGTATGTTCTAGTAATAAACCAGCAATAGTTGAAGCAGGTTTGTGTTTGTTTATATGTGTGTGTGTGTATATATATATTAATGAATGTTGTGTATATTTTTTAAGTATTTAATATTTATTAATAAATTTGAGTACCATTAATACTATGTTATAAAACAAAAAAATTTATGATCTTTCACTATTTAAATATTTGGAATAAGAATTTTTGAACATATTGATTCTTCTCATACTCAATTATTTTTTTTAGATTTCTGTTTGTTTTCTTGTTATAATTTTCTTTATAGAAATTATCTAAATGAAAATTTTGTCTAGTTGAAAATAGTTTCCTAAAACATTATTATGTTTGATTTTTTTGACATAAATGAAATAAAATTTGGAAATATATATTATTTATTTATTAATATTAAACTTCTAAATTTTTAAATTTTGGAAGGTAACAGATCTGAAATTTATTCAATGAGTTATTTTTGAGATTTTTGATTATTTAGAGCATGGGTCTGCTAGTACACACACACACACACACACACACACACACACACACACACACACACACACGCACATATAAAAATTTTTCATATTTTGTCATTTTAATAGGTTCTAATTGCTTTGAGTTTTATACTGCATACTCTATGAAGAAGCAACACCTCGAGATCATCTATCAGTCAGTCAACCTTCTGTTAGTCGATACATAAGTGAAGTTAGTCAGGCTATCAATAAAATAATTCGTTTACTTTCTCCCATAACGTTGCCAGTGCTTTATGTAAAACTATTACTTAACTTTGCTATAATTAAATTTCTATTTTCGTTTAAAATGTCTAATAATAATTCTTTAATTTGTAACCACAACTTTGATATCGAGTTGCTCGATGTCAGTAAAAAACTCTCCCATTGGCTGCGAACTAACGGAAGTATGCAATCCTAGAAACCAAGATACTATGTAATATCGAATCTCACCAACTCACTGTTCCGAATAGCAATTTCGCTCAGATGCGATTTCTGACGCCGAGTGTGAAACGAGTCGAATCCTGACGTCAGAAATCCAATCCGGTTTTATTCGATGTTCAGAATAGAATCCCCAGAAGATCGAAGAATGAGATTTATCGTTCCGGACAAGGACCTGTTCTAAAACTGTGAACGTTTCGAACCTGGATTTTAATAATCCTTTAAGTTAGTAAACAACTGTCTTAATAGCGCTCATACGGCCGATGAAAATGAGTCACCGTCATAGCTCAAGAAAAATTAACAAAATAGCATATGTATTGAACGGAAATCGCGTCTAATAAGAACAGTATGTATGTGAATTTCTATAAAATAAAGATGACAAATAAATACGATATCCAGCCTAATAGCAAACGTAAGTCCAATATCAATCTCTAAACTGAAACCAATTTCCTCCAGAGATGAATGCCGATATGTTTCACGACACCAATCCACGTTTCATTTCAAGTAGAGTATTTATGTTTATCTGAAATTCTAAAACTTTTCACAAGGTTTATCATCCTTCTCCAGCAAAGATATTACAGGGAGAAGGTGTGTAAAAATTGAATTTGGTTTTAATTATACCTTGGTGAATGGATGCAATGAGACTAACATATTTAGATCTATACAAGGAAAGATCTTATAGAACGAACCAGAGCTTTCGCAAATCTAGGGATGTATCCGCTTTATCAGTCCTCTTTGGACGGTATTGCAAAGCAACAAAATAATTGAAAATTCTTCATATTCACCTCTACCGTCTTGTTCCAGAGTGAGGGAAGAAAGAAAGATGCAAACGCTGGCGAGTTATCATAATTGTCTGTTCCCCGCAAGTAGGTGAGCCCTAAGAAGTCAGATATTATCGCGGTGTAGTATCGCTAACAGCCCGCCATGATTAAAGCTATGGGCGCTCCTTCAAGTTTTTTCATATAGTTAAGGGATCCCCTATCAGATTTCGATCACATGATAAATTGAAAGGAATACCTCCGTCTGGAATGGTTTCCATGTTATCTTATAGGAGTTAGGCTTAACGGTGGACCGAGATGTGGCCACTTGATTACTACTGCAGACAATTTAGGTTTGATTTGGATATCTCCCTTGAAGTTTGGTTTATATCTTGTCTAGAGACTACATGTAGTTCCCTACTATACAAGTTAATTCATTTTATAAAATGCATAGGTAAAGCAGAAACTCATAAAATTAGAACTTATTTTCCATAGATATAATGTTAAAATTGAGTTCAACAATGAAATTAAGAAAAGATGAATAGTTTATGATTAAACAAAAAGTGCTGAATAAATATGATGACAATTAACGGTAATCTTAATAATTTGTATTAAATGTTAATACAATCTCTTAACTAATAAATATATTAATGATTATACTATTTAGAGAAAATGTTGAAAATTACAAAAAGCATCTCGAGTTCAAACAACTATGCAATTTTTTTGTGCAAGTTATTTGGGTCATTCCATATAAAATCAGCCAAATTTAAACAAAGTGGTTGCTGCATGATTTTTGTTTGTTTATGTATATTCCCAAAGCCTCAAAGTATTACTATTTACTTTAAAAAATATTTAATTTCTGAGATATGAGAAAGAATATGTATGGAGGCAGACTAAAATTTGTATATTTTGTACTTTTTATAATCGCCTGTAGTTTTTTATGTGATTAGCACCGAGAGGTGGAATAGGTATCACTTAAAAGCATATAAAATGAGGTTATTTTGTACTTTTTATAATCGCCTGTAGTTTTTTATGTGATTAGCACCGAGAGGTGGAATAGGTATCACTTAAAATCATATAAAATGAGGATTTTAACCGTGTATATTTTGTTTAAAAAATTTTAGGATTAACTAGTGTTTTGACACTCCAAACTCTGAAGAGGATGATTGCATTTTTTCATAACTTAAGAGTTTTTAACACTAACGCAAACAGAGATAACAAAGTTTTTTCTTAATCTCTCATTACCCCAAGCATAAACTGATTTACAGTAAAAATTATGAACATTATTCTTTTATTCCTTCATCCTAAAAAAATGGTCAAACTTGGAAAAAATTAAAAATTTACCAAATTTGAAGATAAAAATTTCTTCGTCGGAGTGCAGGAAAAAATCTAAAAATTTTGTGGTTTATACTACATTTAATATAGATTGAAATAATAACAAATTTGAGTTTGGCTTTTCTTCCATTTTTGTGGGAGACGTAATTAAACTCAGGGAAAATGCAATTAATATTCCGTATTAAAATCATAAGAAATCCCACTCCGAGTAAAGCATATCTGGCAGATATTTTTAATTCACACCACTTTCGAAGTTAGGTAATTCATTCTTATGATTAAATAAATTTTGAGTTATTTTTATTAATTATTGCAATTTTCTGTTCAAACTATCTGGCAACTCTTTATATAGCAACAATGGACTTTCTGCTAAGTTGCCAGATAGTTTGAACAGAAAATTGCAAAAATTAATTAAAAAATAGTTAAAATTTTATTTAATCATAATAAAGAGTTACCTAACTTCAAAAGTGATGTGAATTAAAAATTTGTTATTCCGTTTCGGACTCTAAACTTCAGTAGTTTCCTTCTACTATTAATTAACGCGTAAAAATTGCAGGATGATATCGGGGCTCCTTTGAATTCCGGGTCTGGAGAATTTTACCCTATCTCTCGTCGGCCTTGCTTTCTCTGCTCATTTGAAAGTGTATCTGCCTTGAGGCCGACTGCCTGACTGCCATGAACACAACTTAATCTTTCTTGACGTCATTAGACATTCTATCCATTGGAAACGATCGTATAGTTTACAAACAGGAAATTCGGTTGTTTTTCTTGCTCAAAAATGTGATGTCAATGGATGGTGGATTTTAGAGTCATTACTATGGGTATAATTTCAATGATTATATAGCCTACAAAAATTGTACGAAACGAAAGAGATAATCTGTAGATAAGTGAAAGTTCATAAAAGAATCAGAGATGAAATTCACTACCGTTTTCGAAATATGCCTACTTTTTATAAGAATCTTTAACACGATGGAATCGATGATCGTGCTTTAAATTACGTGTGGGTAGGGTGGTTTGTTAACTCTAATAAATAGTCGTTATTATAGCAATCTACTCGAATATATCACTGATTTCAATCCTGTTCTTTTTTGGGATCATTGACTTTTTCTTTCGTTTGGTACTACAGAACTTTTATTGGAGTTTGCAAAATTAAAATTATACCATTCGCGGTTCGAAATCATCTTGCAGGCAAGTTTTATTTTGTGTATTTTTCGAGTCCATCATTCTTCTTTTGTTGTTTTATTACTGCTCTTTAATCTAACCGATGATCAATTTACACGTGCTTATTTGTCTTTCGGAGAAACGATCGTTGGCGTATTGTGTCCATCACGAATGTTTTCGTCAATAGAACTGCCTAAATATGACACGTGATTATAGATTGTTTTCTTAATAAACTGAGACATCTCAGAAAAATTTAAAGATGGCATATTTTAATATTTGGTATACAGAAAATGAGCTGTCAAAGGAAGTGAATGCAATGGCGAATAGATGAGGGATACGGTGCATCAATACGACTGATTGATTGCCAACTACTCACTCATCGCCGCTGAATTCCCCTAAAGTTATTTGAAAGTATCCACTGGCTATACACGTTATAAAAAGATAATTATAGGTATTATATAGTCTTTATAACTATTAAATTATACCTAATTATCGTCTGAGAGATAAGATCTAACCTAATCTACCGGAAAGCCAACATCTCAGGCGGACACATCGCGCCATCTATCGAATAAGTTATAAAGTTTTGTCGATATTTGATTTTATGAAATTTTTTATATCTGTTATTTAATATGTATTTAATAATCAGAACCTTTAATTTCATCTCAGAAACTCAAATCAAAAGGATTTATAAAGTTTCATTATATAGTCTTCGAGCTATTTCAGTTTAAAGTTGTACGTGGCACTAATGAGGATAAACAAATTATTATACAGTAAAACCTCGATTTTACGGACTTCGGATTTTACGGACACCATTCCAAAAAATGCTCTAGTTCTAGGTAAATAGGGACTTAAGGAATCGGGAGTCATTTGTTTTTTCTGACTCTGATTCCTGAGTCTGGGCAGATTAAAAATCCGACTCCGACCCCCGACTCTGGGCAGTTTAAAAATCCGACTCTGACCCCCAACTCCGGGCAGTTTAAAAATCCGACTCCGACTCCACTCAAAAACCTCCGACTCCCCGACTTCCAACTCTGACTTCGACTCCAACTCTGCAACACTGGATTTTATAGTGAAAGATTTTTTTCCTGTGAATCAGATAAATATTGCTAGAATATTAATAAGTAATTTATTACTTGCATATGATTTGATTCTTATACTGAATTGACTCTGCAACACTGGATTTTATAGTGAAAGATTTTTTTTCCTGTGAATCAGATAAATGTTGCTAGAATATTAATAAGTAATTTATTACTTGCATATGATTTGATTCTTATACTGAATTCAAAAGATCATCAACAAAACACTATTACAGAAATTAACAAAAATTGTAACTTTTATTGTATGCAGATGAACAAACAGGAAACTAAAATAATAGCTATTAGCAAAAAAAAAGACAACTCTTTCAATCAAAATAAGCAGAGAGCTGTCAGAGCTTTTCTTATTTGGTTAGGAAGTCCAAACTAAAGTAGTTAGATCACATGAAAAAGTTTGATGAGAACCATTTGCCTAAGATACCATATAAAATTCTATTGCTGGCAAAAAAGGTAGAAGTTAAATTCATAGGAAATCGTCAGATATATATATATATGGAGAAAAGTAGAAATATTGATGTGGATAGGTTGCCAAAACTGGTTCAGGAGAGAGTGATTTGAATAAAGATGATAATGAATGATTGAATGCAAAAAAGTATAGTCAACTATAAATGATGATGATGAATTATATATATAAAATGAATTTGAAATTATTATTAAAAATAGAATAGATATTAAAAGACTTGTGTATATTTTGTATTTTAAATTATATACTGTATAAGTTTCTTGTTTCCTAATATGATCAATATATTGCAATACCAGCTTTTTATTAAAATTTTATTTCAAATATTATTATTTAAAATATATTATTAATCTTTATTTTATCTCGCTTTCCAAATTTATTTTATTTCTTTTCATTCATAAAAATAACATTTTAAGAACAGAATTATTAAAATGTTTGATATTATTATTTTATAGTTGTTATATAGTGAATGGGCCAGACCTGCTTCCTGGTATAAACGACAACCATTAAATCTTATTAGGTAAAATTAATGATTTATTTTTATCATTTCAAATAAATTGTATCTGTTAGTATTTAAAAAATAAATTCTCTATTATTAAAAAAAAAACAATTATTTTATAACTTTCAAATTAACTACAAGTAATCCTTAAATATGACTGCCTCAACTTATGACCATTCATATTTATGATGGTGATATCATTGGTAAATTCTCTGATTGATCAATGCAATTAACAAAGGATTTGAATCTTTGAACAATGGTCTGATATATAAGAAGTTAAAAAGCATCATTTTTATACCTGCTTCTTGAATTTTTGTGTTTGTTAAGTTTATTATGATAAAATGGAATGTAATAATAAATATTGATAATGGGCAATCCAAAATTTTGGTCATTTTCAACTTATTACTATTCCGACTTATGATGATGGAATTCAAAGTAAATCCCATCATAAATCAAGGACTACCTGGATAAAAAATACATAAGTCTTGTATAGGTGGTCATAATAAGTCAAGGAATATCTAGATATTGTTCTTCTTTAAATCTTCTCATATAGTAAGAAATTTATTAAATATAGTGCTAACAAATTCATTGATAAAATTTACTAAACATATAAACTAAACCACAATTTTAATGAATCTAATATTAAATATATGGAAATATGTATAGAAATATACATAATATGTATTTTTATATATATGTATGGTAATAGAAATTTATCTATTGTATATTCAACTAACAAGAGGACTGAAGTAACCAAAATTACAAAATTAATTACATAATTTTATTTCTAATCACTCGGTATTCTACATAAGGTATCATCTAAAAGTTTATTATTATTAAGAATTTGGCACTTTATATTATTTCTCATGTATATAATATGATAAGTGAATTATTCATTTTATATTTATATTTTAAATGTTATTGGATATGAGTATTTTAGTAAATTTTAATATGATAAATTACAATTTTATTATTTTAATATAAATTTTATTCTACATAAAACGCCTTAGCATAAATGTTGTCTCGCCTAGGAGTCACTTAGTGCATCACAGGCACTATGAAAACATCGGCCCAGCTGCAAAAGATATATATTGTAGGAACAAGCCCTCCTGCCACGTCAAGGAGGGCTCTTATTGGGAGGGACATGCCATCTATCCACACTAAAGCCGAGCTCCATCATCTAATATTAGTCACCGTTCCACACCAAAGATTAGCTCCGCCTTCATCTTACTCTCGGCTTCCTTCCACACTAGAATCGAGCTCCTCAATCCCCTAATACTCATCTCTGTCTACTCGTCACCTTTCCATATGAAAACAGTTCCGTCATTCCCTTACTCTTAGACTCTTTCCACACCAAAATCGAACTCCGTGATCCCTCAATATTCATCACCTTTTCATAAGAAAATCGAATTCCTCCATCCTATTCATCTCGACCTCTTTCCACACTAAAGCCATCTCTTAATACTTGGCATTTATTCACACCAAACCAGAACTCGTCATCCCATTATTCTCGATCTCTTCAAAATCGAGATCCATCTTTCCTTAATAGTCGTCACTATTCCACATGAAAGCCGAACTCCTCTCTCCTCTTTCTTTCGGCTTCTTTCAAACCAAAGCCGAACTCCTCCATCCCCTAATACTCGTCACCTATCGATACCAAATCCAATTTCCACTCTCCTTAATCTCGGCGTCTTTTCAAAATCGAGGTCCGTCATTCCCTGATACTCGTCACCTTTCCACATGAAAGCCGAATTCTTCCATCCTGTTTCTCTCGGCCTCTCAAACCAAAGCCGAGCTCTTCCATTCCATAATACTCAGCACCTATCCATATCAAAGCAGAACTCTTCTAACCCCTAATACTCGTCCCCTATGCACATGAAAGGCGAGCTCCGCCAGCCCCTTACTTTTGCCTCTTTTTACACCAAAACTGAACTTCGTTATCCCTAATATTCATATCTTTCCAAGCCAAGCTCCTCCATCCCCTAATACTCGGCATATATCCACGCCAAAGATGAATTCCGCCATCACCTTACTCTCGACTTCTTTCCACATTAAAATAGAATCAGTGAACCCTTAATACTCGTCACCTTTCCACATTAAAGCCGAGCTCCTCCATCCTCTAATACTAATCACCTATCGACCGATTTCCCCGATTTCCACTTTCCTCTTAATCTCTGCCTGTTTTCAACGTCATCTCCTAATACTCCACTTTTCCACAAGAAAATCGAACTCCTCCATCCTCTTCATCTCGACTTCTTATCACAACAAAGCAGCCCTCCTCCACCGTTAATACTCGGCATATATCTACCAAAGCTCCTCTATCCCCTAATATATCATGCTGACTCGTCACCTTCCCATATGAAAGCCGAGCTCCTCCATCCCCATATTCTCGGCCTATCTCTATACCAAGTTCTTCCATCCTCATATTCTCGGCCTCTCTCTACACCAAGTTCTTCCATCCCCTAATTCTCATCACTTTTCGATACTAAAGCCGAGTTCCGTCTTCTCCTAATACTCGTCACCTTTCCACACTTAAGCTGAACTCCTCCAACCCCTAATACTTATTTCCTCTACCCTCTCGTCTCTTTTCCACATGAAAGCCGAACTCCGCCATCCCCTTATTCTTGTCTCTTTTTATACCAAAAACCGAGCTCCGTTATCCCCTAATATTCGCCAGCTATCGACATCAAAATCGATCTCCACTTTCCCCTTAAACTCTGCCTCTTTCCACCGTCATCCCCTAATACTCGTCATCTTTTCATAAAAAAACCGAACTCCCCATCCTCTTTATCGCGACCTCTTTGCAAAGGAAATCCGAACTACTCTATCCCCAAATACTCGACACTTTTCGACACCAAAACCAAGTTCTTCCACCACTAATACTCGGCATATATCTACACCAATGCCGAACCCTACCATCCCCTAATACTCGGCACATATCCACTTCAAAGATGAGCTTCGTCATCTTCTTACTCTCGGATTCTTTCCACATCAAATCCAAACTCCATGATTCCCTAATACTCGACATCTTTTCACAAAAGACGAGTTCCGTCTTCCCCTAAATCTCGGCCTTTTTTCACACTAAATCCGAGCACCGCATCCCTTAATACTCGGCATTTATCCATGCCAAAACAAAGCTCCGTCATTTCTTTATTCTAGGCCTTTTTCCACATTAAAACCGAGTTCCTCCATCCTTTAATACTCGTCAACTATCGATACCAAAACTGATCTTTACCTTTTCCTTATTCTCGGCCTTTTTCCACAGTCGGCCGGATGGCCGCGTGGTAAAGCTTTGGCTTACCACCCTGGAGGATCCGGGTTATATTATCAGAAATTCACATTATATGAATATACGTTATTAACTCAGAGAGTTTATGATATTTTAATTTAATGTAATTTTGTAGCTTTTGATTAATTTACAAGATTTGTTCTTTTAAGTTAATCAAAATAAATGTTTAAATAATCGGATTAATTAAATATTTGTTCGAAGAATTAATAAATTTTGCTAATTTACTAACTTTGAAATTTACTTAATGAACTTAATTTAATAAGATTTTATCAAAAGATACTAAATAGAATTAATAAAACTAAAGAACTTCAAAGAAAAATATATTGATAGAAATATTAAAAATACAATTAATACGTTTCTTAAACACGTCAATAATTGAATTAATAGAAATTCTTTGCAGATTGATAGTGATCAAATTCAATTTTATGCAAAATTCTACCATTGCATCTACGTAACTTTGAAGTTTGTTTATAGTTTTTTTTTTTTTTTGGTTTGCAAAAATGGGTTATCTTTTTGTATTGATTTTGTACATTCGCGAAATTTAACAATCAAAAATATTATAATTTTAAGAAAGTTTCTTATCGCTGAAGGTAGATACCGATTAATTTTGAACATTTTATGCAAAACTTTTACAATATGGCGGCCATTCAAAAGTTTCAAAATTAGATAATTTTAAAAACTTTCGTCGCACATGTATGACATTACAGTCATTTAAAAGAATTTTAGGTATATTCTTAGACAGAATCACATTTAATGTCATATGACTTTGGAGGATCCGGGTTCAAATTTTTCAGAAAAAGTTAAGGCCTGACCCTTTGAACCCCATCCTATTGGATATCATGGGTATTGGAAAGATTTCTTTCAGATTTTTCTGTAAACAGCTTAGTGGAAAGTAAGAAGTTAGCATATAAATTACAGACCTTAAATCGATGGGAAATCAGCAAAAAGTGCAGCGGAAATTAAAAATAAATTATACATTTGCCAACAGAGATTAAATTTTCAATGCAGAATTGATTTTTCTGTTTCGGTGATGTATTGTTCTGTGCTGTGAAGCATGAAAGATAAGTTGTTTTCCAAAATGTATCCAACAATTATCATGATAAAACTAAAACACTGGTATTCAAGTATTGATATCTCTGAGACATGAAATGTAGTCTATATGAATTTTACTTAATTATTATTAAAGTATAACTCATATACGTGTTAATATCGAATATATGAGTTAATCGTACCAAATGTATCTTAATTTATCTGTCGGCCGGATGGCCGCGTGGTAAAGCTTTGGCTTACTACCCTGGAGGTCCGTCGTTCAAGAGTCCTTCAACCATCCGGTTGACCCCTTCACGGGTGTTGGTCAGCCTGTGATGGGCTCTACAAGTGGCCGCCGCCAGATACAGTATATCGTGAGGAAATACGGCGTAATCTAATTAACCTAACTTAAACTAACCAAATTATTATTTAAAATATTTAGGTTGCCGTCAGATTTTAAAATATTGAAAAGTGCCCGTAGGGAGATGAAACTGGGTGCAGCCTACAGGGGAGATGTCGGCCGGATGGCCGCGTGGTAAAGCTTTGGCTTACCATCCTGGAGGATCCGGGTCAAAATCCGGGTCACACACCTCCATAGTTTTTCAGGAGGGGTCCGGGCCCAGCCGTTGAACTCCATTTTTTAACTATCCAGTCACCACCTTGGTACCAGCCTGTTATGGGCTCTACAAGTGTCCGCCTCGTGCGATATTGCACTTAACCAAAGCAATCCTTTAAAAAACTTTCAAATGTGACTAATGAGAAAATAGTTTCTACCGATGCTTTTGACACTCTGCAAAACAAAAACTAAGAAAATAACACAAGAAAAGTACATTTTAAAAATAATATTAATACACGAATATATTCTTTGTGTAAGTATCATTAAGGTGGCTACATACGATAGTGACATTGACAAAACGTGTGCAGATAATTTGGCGCAGCCATTATTCTCGTCCCGTGTGATGCAAGAATCAAACTTGCTTGAACGAGAGTAGTCATTTTATGTCAAAGTAGTTTTTTATTAATTATTAATAGAGTAGGGAATGCTATCATCAATAATTTCATTACATAGTTACATAATAATAATTGTCGGCCGGATGGCCGCGTGGTAAAGCTTTGTCTTACCACCCTGAGTATTTAATATTTATTAATAAATTTGAGTACCATTAATACTATGTTATAAAACAAAAAAATTTATGATCTTTCACTATTTAAATATTTGGAATAAGAATTTTTGAACATATTGATTCTTCTCATACTCAAAATTATTTTTTTTAGATTTCTGTTTGTTTTCTTGTTATAATTTTTCTTTATAGAAATTATCTAAATGAAAATTTTGTCTAGTTGAAAATAGTTTCCTAAAACATTATTATGTTTGATTTTTTTGACATAAATGAAATAAAATTTGGAAATATATATTATTTATTTATTAATATTAAACTTCTAAATTTTTAAATTTTGGAAGGTAACAGATCTGAAATTTATTCAATGAGTTATTTTTGAGATTTTTGATTATTTAGTGTACTATGTGAAATAACAAAATTTTTTCAAATGATAATTAATTCATACTAAATAAATATATATTTATTTATATTGATTAGATTGTTTTTTTTTCTGAAACTGTTAATTTTTGATAGATTGAATAAGATTTTTTTTGACTCCATAATAAATAACAAACTGAAAAAAGCTTAATCAATAATGATATCAATATAAGAAAGTCATCATACTTTGTAAAATATAAAAAAGATTTTATTTTAATCATTAGCTGGTAAAATATTTTTATTGCAAAAAAAATATATATAATCAGCTAATGATTATTTAAATTTGATTTCAAATAATTCATTTATATCAAATAAAATAATTCATACTACCATTTTTAAAAGGATTTAATAACCAGTATATTTGGTTTTTCAGTATTTCTATACTGTCTTTTATCATTTTATGTTGATACACAAGGGATATAAACAATCTAACATAGAAAAATAGAAAATATTTTATCTTAATCAAAATAATAATACTTATCAATAATTTCATAAATTGCAAGTTCATTTTAGTTATTAAATAATCAACACAGGATAACAATTTCTTATTAAACATTAAATAATTTCAAACAAAGCTAACTGGTCTAAATAATCAGCTGATTCAGTTTTAAGAGCATGGGAAATAAGTGTTGTTAACATTTATTTATGTTTTAGTTTTTGATGTTTTAATACTATCTGAAAATTATTTTATTATATAATACATTTAATTTATTTACTCAATGCAAGACTTATTCAAACTATCTACCATTGAAAGATCTCCATGTTTGTTGAAGACATCAAAATTGAGATTATGGCATATCTTTTGGAAGATTGTCATTAATTATGTTGGTCATCTTTCTCCTTTTTAAAAATTTCTAAGGCCTCTGAGGTTTTTGATTCATGAGTATTGTATATGACCCTGACTACTCTTACATTATGTAACTCTAAGTTATAAGATTTCATTGCAAGAGTGTTAGTAGTCCTATGTAACAATAGTCGGCAGGATGGTAAAGCATGGTAAAGCTGTGTCTTACCACAATAGAGGATCCAGGTTCAAATCTGAGTCCCACACCTCCATTTTTTAGGAGGGATCTGAGCCCAGCCCATTGAACCCCATCCTTCACTCATCCGGTTGACCCCATCTTTGGTGTTGGCCAGCCTGTGATGGGCTCTATAAGTGGCTGCCACCAGATACAGAATATCCCAACACGGTTTTTAAATGAAAATGAAAAATTTTTTTGGTTTTATTTTGATTGTTTTGCATAAATAAATTTATAAATTACGTTTAATAATTAAAAAAGTATCATATTGTTACGTTTTGTGGGTCGGCCGGATGGCCGCGTGGTAAAGCGCGTGGTAAGTCCGGATCCTCCAGGGCTTACCGCCCTGGAGGATCCGGGTTCAAATCCGGGTCCCACACCTCCAGTTTTTCCATGAGGTGGTCCGGGCCCGGCCTGTTGAACCCGATCCTTCAACCATCCGGTTGACCGGGTTCAAATCCGGGTCCCATACCTCCAATTTTTCAGGAGGGGTCCTGCCCAGCCCATTGAACCCCATCCTTCAACTATCCAGTTGACCCCATCACGGGTGTTGGCCAGCCTGTGATGGGCTCTACAAGTGGCCGCCGCCAGATACAATATATCCCTTGTGCGATATGGCGGCATAACCCAACCAACCAACCGAGGAATACTCAATATGAGCGGAAAACGCTATGAACCTTTGTAGCCCTACATCTCCAAAACGGCACCGATTTGAGCGTGGTCTTTTGGTGAACTTTGACATAAACACTTTACTAACACTATGGAAAATTTAAATGTTAGGATACTAATGTCTATTTTGGTTTGAAACGAATAAAACGAATAAACATTTGAAACGAATAAAACAAAAGATAATGGTTAACACATACAAAGCGATCATTAAACCATCCCGATCCATCAAATTCTTGGAGATATCATATGACGCGATATTATAATAAAAGTTACTACAAACCACCTGACACTAACATTAAAAAATTTGGGATTTGTGACATTAACGTAGCACTAACGATGGATAATAAAATATTTCAAGATATATAACTTTTATAGGTCCGCGTGAAGATGAAAAAAAGAAGAAAATTTTAAATAAAAATAAATATTTTTTAAATTCTGATTTTAGACATAATAATAATTGTTACTAACACGATAACTGAAAAATTTATTACCATAAAAAGAAAACGGTAGTATCGAAATTAGGTGGTTTTACACTTTTTTAGTAGTCGATTACAAAATGAATAAATACGATTAAGATAAAATTAGCCAAACATAGTCAATAACAATAAAAAAATTTTTTCCTTCAATTCAATGTATCTAAAATACTACTTGCAGAGACTTGAATATGTAGATCTAATATAGAACTGTTTTTTAACAAAAACAATTATTTACGATATTGAAGTTAGTAAATATTAAAAAAAAAAGTTAAAGGTTTAAATAAAATATTTTTTACAATTCTGATTTAATAAAAAATAACAACTTGTAAATTTACCAAAACGGAAATAGAAAAAAATTATTACCATAAAAAACAAAACCATACAATATTCTAATGAATCTCCTATTGAATTCGCGTATCGCACAAATTGTATTAAAGTATAATGAAAAAAGTTTTTATTTCTCCTTTTAATTCAACTCCCCTAAATTCTTTTACATATCCGCAGAAAGATTCGCTGTCATTTTCGCACATCGATGTATATCTTACTTCCCTCCAGGCCTTAATTCAACAGCAGGAACGTTGTCTAATTTCAACTAATTCCCAATCAATAAATGAATGAAAAATTATCATCAATAAATTTTAACAAATAATTTCATCTGAACCTTCATTTTAAATGTATCTGTAATGCAATTGACTGCCGTAGATACATATATACAATCATAAAGATATTGTATTATATATATGAATTTATGTAATTATGCATTTAATGATAATTATTATAGTTTCAATCATCCTGTTTAATCTATAGTAAGTATTATGATAATTTAATTGTACTTACTTGCTTTCGAAAATTTTAAATTGATATTAATCATCAATAAAATATATCTTCATCATACACCATTCGATATCAATGTGCATTGAAACTTCAGGAAATTTTTAATATATACCCGTTACACAAAATTCATTAGATTAGGTTAGATTATGTTAGTTAAGCGCCAAATCTCACGAAGGATATTCTGTATCTGGCACGGCCAATTATAGATCCCATAACAGCCTGGACAATACACATAAAAATTCATTAGAAGTATTGTTGTTATGGTGATGCATTTTATTGCGTAAACAAGTAATTTTAATTTTATTAAACTTTGTTGTCTTATCTTCAGTTTAAATATACATTACATATAAACTTTTTGATATATTTAATAATAAGGCAAATAGATTAATAAAATACATAGATAATCTGTATATTTTCTATTTTTAGAATATAAAATAATCCTTTAAAAATTGAAAAATTTATAAAATTAAAAAAAAAAACAAACTGTTAACAGTAAACAAAAGTAAATAACTCGAATAGTTGGAATGTTCCAAAAGTTAAACAAAATGAAAGTGAAAAATCTTAACCGTAAAACATTGATCAGTTTGCTTCTTGTAATTAATTACTCTGATAGAAAATATAAATAAAAGATATGTTTTTTTTTAAATAAATGATTAATTCTTTTAAAATATTTACAGTATCATTTTCTCCAAAACATGTTAAATATTCAATAAGGCATTTTAAATATTAGTGAAAGCCTCTGTTGCCAGCTTTTATAGCGTATAACTTTTCTGCACTTATAAAGAAGCAAGTATAAAAATCATTTCTTATTTTTACATTTTGTAATTGATTACTTTAAAGATGATGATCAAAATATTATAACAAAAATAAAAATGGAATGTATTATATTGTATTATATTGTATTGATATTGTCTAAATTGACGTTTTTTCTTTCTTTTCTGTGTTGCTTATGCCAGTTTCTAACTGTGATTAGTGAGCATCTAGCTGAGATAACAGCACCTATCAATACGCACCAGAAATTGCCGGATCTATGGAAGGAAAGGCCGTCAGGTGAAGGATGGCTTTCAGAGCCTGGACAGATCGTTCCTGAATAATGTAGAACTCCAGATCACAGCATTGGCTTACCAACCTAAGAAATCCACTCTCCAGATGACCAGGATGGAAGGATTTTGTGCTTCCACACTATAAGATCTGAGTTTAATTCTGGATTATATACTTCCAAAATTTTTAATTGAAATCAAAGCCGAGTCGACGAAACGGGCGAACCCACCAGAGCTGTGGACGGCCCATGGTGGTCACTAGTGTGCTCCGCCGCTTATTACCTATCAATGGAATGTACAGTTAAACTACATAAGAAAATATCAATCTGAAGATCACTCTAGGTGATCAGCCAAAAAAATATCATGAAACCCTCCTGATAATATCTTGCATGTCATTTTATGAAAAAAATCCAAATTCCCTATAATTTTAACATCAGCTTGAGAAAATTTATATGATATACAACTCGAAATTCTAGGAATATTTAAGAATTTAGCTCATCTGTAAATTATTGACAGATCTTTGCAGACATTCTACTATTTCGAATAACTATCTGCGAAATTAATTCCAACAATTAATTACTTCTTTTAATATAATGATATTGAAAATTATTCAAAATCGATCCGGAGAATTCGACTCTATTTTTTTCAGTGCAATTCATACAGTTCACTTGAACTATTGACAAATTTTCTATGCCTTTCGCCTATATCAGACAGTGAAAAAACAACAGTTTCTATTAGAATAATGGAAAAACAACAGTGTCTGTGAGATAATTAAATGCAGCACGCATTTAATTATGTAATAGACACTCGTTTTTTCATTATAGATAATAACGATTATTCGGGAAATTATAATATTTTAAAATTATAGCATTGAGATTACTATAATTATATGCATTAAAATATTCTCGGAAAATAATAAAATTCTTAATATTTTGTTTTATAAAAATTTTAATAAAATCCTGTAAAATTTATTTATTAATTTCTAACAAAATAAATTGCATATTATTCTATCATTATAGAAGTACTGTGTTCTGAATTCACAATTTTCCATAAGTATAAAATAATTCCTTTCTGTATAATAATCTCCGATTTAGAATGTTCTGCCGCCTAAAGTGATCATTACCTATCTTAAAATATGAAAATTCATCTATATCTGTTTCCTTGATTATAAGAGTAATTAATGAAAACATATTCGTGACTCATTTCGAGACACGCGATGCACCGCTTTGCTGCATTAAATTCAGGTTTAAAATTTAATTAATTAAAAGCTAATAGTTTAGTAATTAAATAGGAACGACTATTGTATTATATGTAAAATGAAAACCATTTAAAACGAAGATGGCGGAAATATTTTCTTATTCATGCTGAAAATTATTAATAGGTAATTGGAAAAATTATTTAAGTATTAATTTATTGAGTACAGGAAAATGAAACTTGAAAATAATACAGAAGAAACTCAATTATTGGAGTGTTTTGCAAACATACAAATCTTACTAACGTAATATTATAAATTAGAATGAACTATAATTCAAAATGCTACAATCGATTTCACAAGATCGAAAATGAGCAGGAGTATTTTTCAAGAAATTCACGGATGAATAAAGTCGGCCGGATGGCCGTGTGGTAAAGCTTTGGCTTACCACCCTGGAGGATCCGGGTTCAAATCCGGGTCACACACCTCCATCAGTATTATTTTTCAGGAGGGGTCCGGGCCCGGCTCGTTGAACCCCATCCTTCAACCATCCGGTTGAACCATCACGGGTGTTGGCCAGCCTGTGATGGGCTCTACAAGTGGCCACCCGGCCCGGCCCGTTGAACCTCATCTTCAACCATCTGGTTGATCTCATCATGGGTGTTGGCCAGCCTGTGATGAGCTCTATAAGTAGCCGCCGCCAGCAGTATATCCCATGAGGATATGGCGGCGTAATCTAAACAGTATATCCCAAGAGGATATGGCGGCGTAACCTAATTAACCTAACCTAACGGATGAATAAAAATATTTAAAGTGTGAAGAATAAAGATCGTTCTAGTAGTACTGTCTGTACATAAGAACAAAAAAGAAAAGAAAATCAGAATATATTTATTCAGAATCATTCAGTCGATTTTTTTAAGTAGAAGATGGCTATGAGGAAAGGACGTAGATTGAAGGCTTGTTTATTGTCCAAATGCAGCCACACTTTACGGTAACTGAAGTTCACGTAGTTTTGTTTAGTTGCACCCTTTGGCACCAGACTGTAACCCTATAACTTTGTAACGTCAGAAATTACCAAAGACGTTGGAAATAATGAATAATATTCAAATATTTTCAGTTTTGCGCATTTTCGGAATTCTTTACGAAAATAATGCTCATTCAAAACTAAATACACTGACGGAAAAAAAATCCCAACACCAAGAAAAAATTATTGTAGAGTAATGATATCAATTAATTTCGATTTTATATGAATTGATTTAAATAAATGCCAAAGAAATGACTGAAAATGTAAAAAGTGAAAATTATGGATCATATAAATGTCTATACTTCCTCTCAAAATGCATGCATTACGACATCACAATTAATTATTTACACTTTAAAATCACTGTAAATTTAATAACGAACATGCAACTTATTCGAAAATTATTAAATATAATTTGTAGGATGTGGAAAATTTATTTGGATATACAGTAGTAGGATGAATTAAATACTTATTTTTAGTCCAGTTTCTAAAAAATAAACATTTAATTCTTTTCACTATTTAATGTATGTTTGCTGTCTATTTGTGTGTCCGTTAATAACTTCTAAATTAATAGATTTTCATAGAATTCTGTAAGGATGTTTTATCTTCAACAGTGATCTCATATCTTAATCCTGCAGTTTTAATCATTTAAAAATAGTAGATATACAAACTTCTTATATACTGTACTCCCTTATTATATTTTGAACTAATTAGCTAATTTTCATGAAATTTAATAGAAAGATCAAGCCATCAAAGTGATCTTGAAGAAACTTCATCTTTTTATCGTCATCGTGTAAAAATGATGGCCGTTCAAACCCGTCAGAGGTTTGTCTCTATTATAACTTTTGAACTATTCGATTGATTTCTATAAAATTAAGTCGAGATGGATCTTTAAAATCGATCTTCAGATAAGATTAATTAATCTTATGGATTCACTCATTTAAAAATGACGTGCATTCAAACTTCTGAGTTTTCCCCTCTTTAATAACTATTGAACTATTTGATAAATTGTTGCATTCAATAATGATGATAAAGCATCGAAATGGCATCGATTTTGACTTCGATATAATATTGCGTTTAAATTCCAAGTTTTAATCATTCCAAAACAGCGAACATATTAGGAAAATAGACGATTAAATAAATTTTTCCAGAGCTACTTGTTATACAGTTCATATTGTTAATCATTGAACTGAATCAACTCCTTTTGAATTAATTCTCTCTATAATTGATTATTATAGAAGTAAGGAACTGCGAAATGTTTGAATACTTAATCCTCTTGTTTGCAGAATATTTGTTCATACAAATAATGTACAACAAATATTGCCAGAAGTATTTTCTTTTTTAATGCTAGTAATAAATCATTGGAATAGGAATAATAATATTTTAACTCACTGAAATAAATAGATTTGAAAAGAATTTCACCCCTTCTTATGGGAACTGCAAAATGCGAATCTGAAATTCTACATTTTTGAGGAGAATCCGAGCAAAACTTTTATATCCATTTTTACATAATAAAATTATCAAATAGCATTTAGCTGATCAATCGAATATAATACATTCATAGTAAAGTTTAAAAGCTTTAATATCACTTAATAGCGATGCTGAAACCATTAAAGTTTTAAAATACCCAGTCCACAAAAGGGGACGAGAAATCTTTTATAATCTTTTGTAAAATGCATCTAATTATGATAACGTGGGCGAATAATGATTCTAATGATAGAGAATGACTAAAATTTCTTTCCTAAATCTTGAATGATCATTAACGCAAGCATCAGTTATGAGTAAACTGCAACTCATTAGGAGTAAGAGTACCTACGAGTTGATAACAAATTTATGAATGCACATAATATTCCCTGTACAGTAATTCGTTATGAAATATCTGTAATATATTCGCGATATTGTGGTTAATGCACAATTATATCCACTGAGATGAAAAATATTCGGTCTTGTGGCTCATTCGATAGTTAAGGTATTACTTAACATCTCATTACTAGTAACAAGCTAGGTTAATTTCAATAAAATATTGATGACTATCTTCAAGCAGAAGATAATTACCAATATTTTATTAATAGAAAATCATATTAGAAATAAAAATCTTCCGAATAATGTTAAAAACAAAATTTTTCTTGCATCAATAGTTAAAAATTTTCAGATTTATTTTCCCTTTGTGCACAATATCCTGGTTTAAATTCTTCCTAGATGCATTTTTCTTTATTAAGCATACATTTTAGAAAAAACTAAAATAAAATCTAATATTTTTTGTTATATATTCTCTCATCAACTATAAAAGATAGCATAGAAAATTATTTTTTATCATATTGCATAGAATATTTTGAAACTGTGCAAGAGTTTTTCAAAGATGCCAAAATTGAAAACTTTTCATTGAATTTGATTGCATGATATTAAAATTTATAAAAAAAGAAAAAATAAGTTATAAACTATAGATAAAATAGTTAAATTGTGGTTTATATATCCATTATCCATTTTTATAGATCATGAAATTATAGAATGTATTTATTTGTTTCTACAACGAATTTAAATTCACTAAATTAGAGCCGTTTTAAAATTCGAACAAAATCTTAGTTTACATATCCTGTTATAAATTAGAATTACAGTATTTACATTCTACTTATCATAAATCTTCTATTCACCGACTTTAATGTCTGTAAATTACTTTATTCCCGATGAACGCAAAGATGAATCCCTAATCCTCATATCAGATAGGCTTACATCATAAACGTTCCAAGCGACATCACTGACTTTCGATACAAATTTACATAATTAATTTGGTCTTTAGCACGATCCCAACTTTCTTTAACATTTAATAAAACTTACTTATTTAATTCTACTTAAAGTCTCCTGTTTATCATCGTCTTTTATTCTAATCCATAAATTTCTCAGTACATCTTCAAATCTATTTAATACTTACTAACTTATATATAGCTTATGTATATTAATGAACCTATTTAGTCATTAAATTTGCGCAAATTATTATTTTTATTAATAATTTACACATATTTATGCATATATATATTATATGCATTCATTATATGTTCACTTTTATATATCTATAAAAATATTTTATAATTTGTTTTTATTGCACTAGTTAATCATGACACGCAAACCTACTTTAAAAATTTTATTGTTTTCCCTACAAATTTTTCCTGGGAACTTATAAGAAATAAATAAAATTTATCCAAAATTATAGTTTTGATTGCTTAGTTATTTATCTAAAGGATTTTAATGCGGTTCTATGAAATTAAAAAATTTATATTGTATTTTATGAAAGTATAAAAGTTCATTCTGTTTGTTTAGTATATAACTTAGTATTTACTTTTTCTTATAGTTACAAATACTATAAGAAAAAGTAAATAAAAGAGAATGTCAAGAAAAATCGATCTGTGGCTAGAGATCTAATACAGTAATAATAATAATAATAATAATAATAAAACATACATATATATATATTTCAAAGCAATGCTTTATTTTTAAACAAAACTAAATATATTATAAATTATGTACGAACTAGAATATAGTAGTAAAGTAACCAAATAATGAAAACAACTTTCTATTAAAACAAATTGAGAACTAAATTGAATTTTTTATTTATTTTTAAACTTTTAGTTTAAATGCTAGATTTGATGAAAGAGTCACGGATTCAAAAATGTTTAATAAAATTATATTTAAAATATTTATAAAATTCAATTGTATATTTGAGATATGAGAATAATTTAATTTCATATAAGGTAAAACTTATCCGATGTAAAGTTTCTATTATACGGTTGAATAATATCAAAATAATGTAAATGAAATATAATGCGCTAAAAATATAAATTATAAATCATCATGATTTTTAACATGAATTAATCTTTATATAAATAATTTTTAATATGAATACTTCTTAAAGTCCTTACTAATAAATTAATTAATAGTTTTTCATAAAATTCTGTAAGCTTGTTTAGCATTAAGATTAACTTTGTAGGCTTATCTTTCAACTTACTTGTTAGTTTTATTTATTAAAAATGGAGGACGTTCAAGCACATCAGGTTTCCTCAAAGATGTTGGTTTTCCCTAATGGAAGTAATATGGAACCAGAGTTGAGCAGTCTAACTTTGATCCTACTTCAGCTTGATAAATATATTCAATCACCATCTTTAATTATTTAAAATTACTAAAAAAGTCTGAGTCGGCCGGATGGCCACGTGGTAAAGCTTTGGCTTACCACCCTGGAGGATCCGGGTTCAAATCCGGGTCCCACACCTCCAGTTTTTCAGGAGGGGTCCCGGCCCGGCTCGTTGAACCCCATCCTTCAACCATCCGGTTGACCCCATCACGGGTATTGGCCAGCCTGTGATGGGCTCTACAAGTGGCCGCTGCCAGATACAGTATATCCCATGAGGATATGGCGGCGTAAAATAAAATCATACAATCATACTAAAAAGGTTTGAAAAGTAGGCAATTAGTCTTTTCATAACTTTTTGTTTCTCTATATAATAGTCATTATTATTATTTTTGGTTATTTTGTATAGCTAATTAACTGTCTACCATTTTATAATTTTCTATTTTTGTAAAACACTGTATTTTATATATTGTTTTAAATATATTTTAGATATCGTTGGGAACTGGTTACTTGTTACTAAGCGATTGGCATCTTCGTCTTGGGCTTCTTGCACTTGGATGTTCTCCTGGAGGAAACACGAATATTCTTTGGTCTGTATTACTTAATGGAGATATTAATCTCAGCATCACTATGATATTTATCAACCGATTGGCGGCTTTAGGTAAGTAAAATCGTAAAATATTGTTGATACGACTAATAAATTTTAATAATCACTCGATTTTTTAATTATTATTTTTGCAGCATTGACACCGTTATGGTTCTTCGCTCTAGAAACTAAGCTATTTTACAAAGAACAGTTTACTTTATCATACTTTAAGATGATTATATCTCTTGTAACTTTAATTTGTCCCTTAGGGATGGGAATATTAATTCGTCATTTTAAGCCAAACTGGGCACATATAACATCAAAAATTATTCGACCTTTCACAATTATGATAATTATAGTAGCTATGGCAACACTTTCGTTCGTTAAGAAATTTATATTTATGCAAATTACGTGGAAAGTCGTCGTTTCTTGTTTATGTCTTGTTTTATTTGGATTTTTCTTAAGCATCGTTGCTGCGTATTTTTTTCGCCTAGAAAAATCGCAATTATTAGTAATAGGGATCGAAACTTCCTTTCAGAATGGAGGACTAGCATTTTTGATGATCAGATTTTCGTTACCTCAAACGGATGCCGACATAGCCGAAGTACCCGTGATTGCTCAGTTTACTTTATCTATAATCTCTATGTCTTGTATTTTAATTTTTAACACGATCAAAAAATGTATAATAGAAGAAAACGATGGATTTTTAAGTGATAAACATAGTTTAAATCAAGTAAAAATCGATTTGAATATCAAAGATGTCATAAATAAAAATAACAATTAGATATAAAAGGGCTAGATTTTAATGTATAGGAGAAACCGATATTTTCATCTAATATCATTTGAATGCATTTCATAAATACGTATAACTTATATAATTGGTAATATGTCATCTTTTTCTTATCATCAATTCTTCCATACAATCCAGAGAAGAAATAAATGATCAGCGATTGTTAACTTGTTATTGAACTGCTGTAGAGATTAAAATCGTTCCGGGATTTGTTGCTGAAGTCTAAAGTCAGAGATTTTTAGCTCTTCAACAAAACATGACACAAGCATAGGAGTGGATAAACGAGGATAAAGAATAAATCATTCTTTTCGAGAGATGACAAGAAAACTGAGAGATAAAGAACGTGTAGTTGATAAAAACATCTTGACTGATAAGAGAAGACGAAGTGTTAATCAATAAAAATAACTAACTGAAAGATCAACACATTCAACTATCAAAACAGAAATTTAATTAAATAAAATGAGAATTGATTGATATGAGTAAATAAAATTTTGATTTTATTTAACAACATTATTTGAAATATTTAATTTAATTTTATTATTTATGTAATTAATGATTATATGACTCCACAATTCTCCAACTCTCAGCATAACTTATTATAGAAGTTAAATAAAAAAATTAGATTTTATGATATTTTAACTTGCTATTAGTGGATAAAAAACAAAATTAAATAATATATCAGTGGAATTAAAATCGCTATAATTAAACATTTTTCAGTTATCAAGCTATTTATAAAAATATAGGTAAGGTTTTTATTGATAATAATTAACATTTTAGCCATTATAACAGAAATCCTTTCATGTTCATAATTTAAAAATTTCTATTGTTGTTATTTTGTAAAAGTATCGCATAAAACTTTCTAAATTAAAAGGCAAATAATAATTTAAGTAATTTTTTGACGATCTTTTAAAATTAATATACTTTTGCTATGTTTTCTTTTGAGTTATTTTACGAATGAACTGAGAAGCGATCAGTTGGAAAATTTGAATGCATTAAACTATTCTTGAAAAATTTGGTTAAAACAAAGCATTATTAAATGAATTTAATATCATTCATGCGAGACAAATAAATTCAAATATAATAGTTTTTGTTTTTCAAACGACTACATTCTTACTTTGAGCAGCCGCCACTTTGTATTAGAAACACATAAAAATCATTAATTTAATATTCGTTTACTTTAAATAAATATTTTCATAAAATGTATTGCTTTCTGATGTTTGGTTTTTGAAATATTTTGCGAGAAGACAGACAGCGATTATATATGACTTTTTTTTTATATAAAATAGTTCAAATGGAAGGTTTATTCTTACTGTGCTTATAAATTTAAAGTTCATAAGTTATTTATTAAATTTATATGTTAATAAATAAAAAAAAATAATCTTTATTTTCATTTGTCTGTAATATTAATTGCTTATTCTAAAACTTTTAAACTTATTAAATATTTTTCTTTTGTTTTTTTATCTTTTGTTAATTATTGCGATCAATTTAAATTATTTAAATTTAATAATTTATTTAAAAGTTATTCAAAGTATAAAAAAGGAAAAAATTTTTCTAAGTATTTTTTCCAAAAAAGAAAATATAGTTATCGAGCTTGGATACACATCATTAGGTTAAAACTTTAATAAAGTAACTTACATCTGACATTCTAAATGACACAGAGGTCAATATTCCTCTTAAAGACGACATTAGATGCTAATTAGGAAATTCCGTGCTAATTTATTGCTTAATGTCAGATTTTAATGCGAAATGCTGAAAGTTTTGAAAATTATATAGGATATCAATACGAAGTAGAATAATTGAGATTATAAATGAATTATGATTTATAGTTTACTCTAATCAAGAATTTACATTCTCAATAAAATTAGAATTATTTATACATTTATACTCTTTAAATTACCGTTAACTTCTCTTAATAATCTACCTGTTGAATAATATATAGGCACAATCAATAATTTATGGATTGTGAATTATTTATTGAAAAATATGTAAATAAAATAAAGAAAAATATTAATGAATATTATTAAAACAAACATCTGGCAACACTTTGTTCATTTTTTCGAATTGTTCGTCTGCTCTATACTGTACTTGTTAAATCATTCTTGGCGAAACATGACATACTGTTGTTCTATCTTCATCTTATTCCTCGGACTTGTTACTAAGCGACTTCTCTTTATTCAATCGAATGAAAAAAGCCATCAAAGGAAACATTTTACAAATTCAACAGAAGTTGAACAAGCTGCAATCAAACTTCTATGAGACATTGATACAAATAGCTACAAACGTGTTATCGACTAACTTCCACAACAATGGAAACGTTTTATAGAGGCCAAGAAGAATTATTTTGAAGTAAATATAACTAATAAAAAATTATGCTTTTTAATTTTTAATTTAATTAAAAAGTTCCAGAAATTATTAACTGATCCTTGCATATATAACTTGCATTAAAAAACAGCAAATTTTTTAAATTAGAAAAGTCATATAATACAGTACTGTATAATTTTAAAAATAAATTTAAAAATAAGTTTGTAAATGTTTCATTAATATTGTAAAATATCAAATATCAATATATTCAATCGAGCAATTTACTTTGTATGAAACAATATCGTATTAATTTAAAAAACATATATATTCATTTTTAACGTTTTTGTTTAATCTTAAAAATAAATGCATGTATAGTATTTATAACAAAAATTTTATATAATCAATTAACGTTTCGTTTTACAAAAGAAATTTTGCTGTACATTTATTAATGATTTAAAAATATCAGTATAAAAAAAATATAAAATTACTTTAAATTATATTCCGAAAAATAATATTTGAAAACTTGCATTGAATGTTTCAAAGAAAGTTACTGTACTTAAGAATCTAATAAGTTTTTAAAAATTCGATCACTAAAAACTGCGAACTCGAATCGTATGCAAGGTATTGGATTCTGATAGTATTGAAATATTAAAGAAATATTCGATGATTTTGAGACATATGTGTGATGAATATTCGAAGCTATTTTAAAACCATATATATACGGATCTGATCGAATTCTTGTGATAAAATGCTAGTAGTGACTATGCTCGAGATACTCGTCTCAAGAAATCTCAAGATTTATAAGAAAATTTCATTCGCAATTCTCGAGAATTTTTTATTTTTATTATTTCGGGATTCCCGATTCTCGAAAAAAATTCTTATAAATCTCGAGAATTAAAAAAAATCTACGAATTCGTATCCTAAATATTTCATAGCCATACATTAATTATTTTGGCCCTGCGACATCTTCGAGTCAATAAACTAAGCGAATAAGTTATATGGTTTATCCGCGTCATAACTACTAATTTTATATTTCAAAAAGAAAATTATCTGAATTTAATCACAAAATATTACTTAAACTAGGCATGTAAACCTAAAATAACATATAGATCAATAAATTATACAAAAATTATTTCTTTTAATTGTCAATTTTAAAGATTTCTATTATAGACTTGTCATGTTATGCCATAGGAAGATTTGTGATACGTTTACATAACAAAGCCAAAACAAATACTGTATCAGGTTTTTATTCAATCAGCGGTTCATCAAATTAATAATTACGTCTAATGGCGTCTATGATAAATAAGAAATATAGTGTAGAGTGTGATCTTATATAGTGTATCAGAGGATATGAGTGAATAGCTAGCTCTCAATCATTCCTAAAAGCTCCCATCTACACTCAATAGTCATGACTATACAGCTCTCTTAGGAAATTACCTAGCCAAAATAGAAGGATCATAAACCTTTTCTAAGAGATGCATCTATTGATCTAAAATCTCTAGTTAGTCAAATACAATGACGTGTAAGAAATAAGCAGTGGTATAGATTAAAAAGCTCATATAAGTCTACATAAGTTTATCTCTTAGGAAATTACCTAACCAAAATAAAAGGATCATAAACCTTTTCTAAGAGATGTATCTATTGATCTAAAATCTCTAGTTAGTCAAATACAGTGACGTGTAAGAAATAAGCAGTGGTATAGATTAAAAAGCTCATATAAGTCTACATAAGTTTGGGTAAAAAATTCTATTTCTTAAAATTTTTGTATCCAAACTAGAACTCGTTTAGCAGTTAAAAGAATAGACTGTGCGTATTGAAAAGCTATTTTAATAAAAACTCAGTAATTGTAAAACAAATATGATTATATTTTCGTCATATCTACTAATTTTATATTTCAAAAAGAAAATTATCTGAATTTAATCACAAAATATTACTTAATTTAAACTTTTCTAGAATATCTGATATTCTTTCAACATATTCTTAATTTATATTAAAAAATATATAAACTTGAATTATTATTTGTGTTTGAACAGATTTTCTTTATTTATATTACTTTAAAGAAACTTCATAAGCAGTTTCTAAATTAATTTTTATAACTCAAAAATGCATTTATAATAGATGAAGTTTATATAATGGTATAGTTTAATAAATATCACAGGACAGAAGATGTATAAGATCTGTGAAATATTCAATATCAGAAATAATGTTTTGTTTGCCTGAATATGAATGTGACTTCTTTCAGGCAGACATACAAACTTTAGACTCAGACTCAATTTTTGAATACTTTTATTCTTTTGAATATTTTCATTTGTTTTATGATATTTGACTACTATTCCTGGAGTATTTATCATATTTTGTAATGTAAATTTTTTTGTATTGATGTCAGGAGGAGGAGTTATTGTCAGTTTTTAAAAAATTGACTGCACATCACCACCTAAATTCTAAATAAAGGCTATTTCTGCTTTGTGAATTTTTAATATGTAAATCTAAAAACTGATCCTTTAATATAGAAAAATTTTAGATGGTAAAAGTCAATATTTGATCAAAAAAATATAGTTTTTGATTTGATTGATGATATTTTGATATCTAATTATCCATTTTAATTTATCGTATTTTAATTTTCTTTAAACGTTTTGTTTTTTCTCTAATATTTTTTATATTAATATTTTAAAAACAGCAACAAGATTAAATGTATCTTGATTTAATGGATACTATTATTATAATTGGAAAGTATAAAGTTTTCTTTTTTATTCTGAACTTTAAAATATTAAATTACTTTTTGAATTGCACATATTTATTTTCCTATTTAATAATAATTCTTTTTGGACTATTATATGCATTACAATTACTTGAAGGAAAATATATTTAGTACATCAGGATATTGTAATTTTTAAATAGAAAAAACAATTTTTTTTAACTAGTCTGTTATACTGCATATCAGTTTCTATTATTTTTTTGTTTTCAAATATATACAATCTTATACCCTGTAAATGCTGTTATACAAATATAATTTTTTTAAATCAGAAATAATGGAAATAATTCTTATTTTGTTTACATTTGCAAAAAATTACGATGATGATTTTTGTTTTCAAATATATACAGTCTTATACTCTGTAAATGCTGTAATACAAATATAATTTTTTTAAATCGGAAATAATGGAAATAATTCTTATTTTGTTTACATTTGCAAAAAATTACGATGATGATTTTTCTTCCGAAGATATTTTTGCATTTATTAATGGCATTGTAAATTTATCTTCTCCATTCTTTCAAAGATGATTTTAAATATAATTAGGTTTTATACATTTTCAGAAATATTTTCTTGGATTTTTCTACCTAAAGAAATTATATTTACTCAATAAAAATAATCATAAGTTGAAGAATATTTATCATTAAGTTATATTTATAATGATTAATTTTAAATAAAATCAATCTCTCTGAAATAGAAATTATGTTCCTAATTATAATATGTTTCATTTAGACTATATTAATGATTAAGATTTATTTTTGATTCTATGGTTATAAAGTTAACCTCAAAGAATAATAATATAATAATATTCATTCTATAAAGAAGAAACATTGAAACATAATTAGCCAAAAATTTTTTCTTATTAAAACAAGTAGTCATTTGTTTTTTGGTTTCTTTTAATTGAACAATATGAGCAATGACTATCTATACACATCTAAATGTATTTTAAAGGATGTAAGAAATGGATCAAAGGTTTCTAGGGAAAACTTTATAATATGAGCAGAACATGTCATTTTATACTTTGTGTTAAATATTTTTTATCTAATGCATGGCTGGTCCAACCCACGGCCTAGTGCTGTAATGAATGCAGCCCAACATAAAATAATAAACTTCCTTAAACATTGAGATTTTTATGTCTTTATGAAGTTAATGAAGTTTTTATTATTTAAATACCTATCTACATTTCCTATTTTCGTTTTATAAAATATTTCTTATTTGAGTGATTAAAACTTCTTGACCTACTCAATGATTTAAAAAAATTTCTGAAAAAAAAAGATTATTATTATGCTACGATATTTTTATTTGTTATGGCGGATATTATATATTATACATTATACATAATTAACTTTTTGCTTAACAACTATTGTTAGAATTAGTATATTTTATGTGCAGCCGGAAACAATTTTTTTCTTCAAATATGGCCCAATGAAGCCAAAAGTTTGGACACCTCTGATCTAATTCATATAATTAATAATAATTTTCCTGTAATATTAATATATTATAAAAATATTTAAAAACATTTAATGTTTACAATAATTTACTATAACAAAAGTAAATTTAACAATTTTACAAATAAACTGTAAACATATTTGTTTACAGTTTGTTTATATTTATTTAATATAATGTTGATGGAAATTTTTATATTATCTTTATCACTTTTTATAAAAAAAAAAAATATTTAAATTTTCTAAATTCAGTAATGCAGTTTAAAAATTTATATTAATTAATGAACTGTATATATTTGTGCATATTTAATCAATTAGATATAAGTAGTTATTGCTTTTAGAAGCATAAAATGATGTAATTATATATAAATATCCTTTTGAAAATTTGATACTCACATTACTACATTACTATCTTCATTAAAGAGGTTTGTTGTTTCTATATTTATCATATCATTTTATCTTATGAAATTATAACTATCTAAGGTTAAAGATATATATATATATTAGTAATTTTATCCATTTCAAAGCTTAATGAAATTTCGTACCGCAGTCAAAAATGTAATTTACTAAATTTAATAATTACGGATTTTATAAAATGCTCATTTCTGTTTTACATAAAAATTCATTCGCCTAAAAGCAAATCTTGCAATCATTTATGATAATTGCATTAAAAAGATACTGATTAAACGATAACTGCAACTTTGAATCTGATCTTTCAGTGGAAATAAAGTGATCAAGCAAATTAAATTTTATAAATATTTCTTTATCTAATTTTTCATTTTTTTTCTTTTAATATTTAAAAAATTATAATTTAAAGTGAAATTTTTGTGCAATTTTGAGAGTTTATATTACAACATATTTGGCAGTTATACACTTAAATGAGCATTTTTACAGCAGTTTAGTAGGAATTCTTATCTAGTAGTAGTTTAAATATTAATATAGTAGTAATGTAGATTTTATATATTTCTGTTAGTAATGACAGAGAGATAATGTACTTTTAAAGTAGCAATAGAAAGAAAATAAAAAAAAAGAAAGAAAGAAGGGATTTACTGTGCTGTCAATGCGTATGATTTACGTTTCCCTTCTCTTCATACACCATCTTTGTTTCTTAGTAAACAAGCGAATGAAGTTCCCCTTCTAGATCATTCCAAAACTTCAACCGTGTCGGGTATCGTTTCGCCCTCAGGGCTGTTTGAAATCGATTCCACCAAACTTTCCCTGACCTGACCTCCTCTTTCCCATCCCACAACACCCACTGTAACCTACTCATCTACTTCCGAAGATAATATTTTATTGTATGCATTCACTATTCATCAAATTTACCACTTTATACAACTGTTACATCCCCATCCATTACATCTGTAAATGTTAAGAGATGCTTTAAGTTTACAATTATTTGGGCATTTTTCTTGTAATCGCGAATTTTAAAGACGTTTGCCATTCGTTCCAAGCAGTGGTATCGTGTTAACACGAGAAAATGATGCGAATATTTTTAAGTAAACACGGAGGAATATCGTTATTCGTACGTAAGTAATCACATTCTCACACGTGTGATTAAAATGTTAGAATTTATGATATATATAACATTGAAAAATTGTGAATATTACAGAACATTAAACTCGGAAATATGATTTATTAACCGGAATAATCACCACGGTTTAAAAATTATCTGGGATCTTATGCAAATATGCGATTTTTTTTTTTTTTTCTTTTAATGGTAGAAGTTCTCTAACCCAATGGTGTTTTTAAGAAAAAAATTAATGGAAAAAAATCCGTCCATATAAATTTTTATATTACCGTATGTGGAAATTTGAAACAAAATTAAGCTAAAAATAAATAAATACAGTCAGGTTTACTTACATAAAATAGATGGCCATCTGGGAATTTTACATGAAACCAAATTAGGAATTTCTAAATATAGATAGGAAGTTGTTGTTTTTTTTTTGTGTGTGTAATAATGTAAATTAAATTAAAATTATTCCGTTTGAGATAAAATAATTCGTAAATTACGATTAAGAGCATTTTTTTCCCTCGATTTAAAAAAAAAAAAAAAAACCTTGAGAAATTCGGGTTTTTTTTTTCCTCTGGGTGTGTGACTTGTTGCGCCTAAATCCGTTTGTCATTGGTTGGAAGTCTAGTGTTATACGGGCCCCTTTTGTTAAGTTTACCCATCGAAAAACGTGTTAATAATAATTCAATACTTTGCTTTTCTCGCTTAAATGCTCAGACATGTGCAGGTAGTAGTCGGACGTGGTGTTGCATGTCATTGCCGATGTATCATCTATTTTCGGTTGATTTATTGCTCGGAAAAAGACGAAGTTAATCTCTAACGCCGTCTGATATTATATTACGTTATAAGTTTTCTCTCTATAGGTTTAATTATCACAAGTTATTTTAATTATTCTGAAAAATTACACATAAACAGTTGTTTTCCAAACAAAAAAAAAAAACAATATTCGCGTATTATTTTCTCGTTTTTCTGCTGGAAACTGTTATTGATTCAGATAAAACTGTCTTCGCATCCTTCGAGAAATGACTTTGCTCCTAGCAATTGGCTTTATTTTTTTTTAATTTATCTACTTTTATTAGATAAATTATCGATAATTATTAAGACGAATTAGGATTATTACAATTTTTACTGCGCGAAAAATGGCAGAAAAAAAAAATTGTTTTAAAAAACAACAATATTCGCGTATTATTTTCTCGTTTTTCTGCTTGAAACTGTTATTGATTCAGATAAAACTGTCTTCGCATCCTTCGAGAAATGACTTTGCTCCTAGCAATTGGCTTTATTTTTTTTTAATTTATCTACTTTTATTAGATAAATTATCGATAATTATTAAGACGAATTAGGATTATTACAATTTTTACTGCGCGAAAAATGGCAGAAAAAAAAAATTGTTTTAATGAGATCGTATTTTATTTCAATCCTGGAAACACAATCGCATTTTGAAAAATGTTAAAAAATATAAATATCCCCGGCCGTATCAAATTTGATACACGTCAGAATAGAGCTTTAGGAGGGCAAGTGGCTCAAGTCTGCCTTGTAGAGAGGAGGGAAAAAAGAAAGAAAGAAAAAACGACCCATACAAAGCATTCTATCAGAGTTTTCCGAGAATGTCATTACAGGTATCACATAGCCCGTAAGAAAAGAACAAAAATATTAAATTCGTCTCGATCGTTTTTAAAAAAAGACGGGTTGCAAAACGAGCACGTGGTTTCGTGGATAGTTTCATAATCAATTTTTAATGTTACGACCTTATTTGTCGTCGTAAATTAAACGGTAAACGATCTACGTCGGAATTAGATTTGCAGATTTATTATTATTTTTTCGTCGATCTGTAATAATTTTTAGCGATTGTTTTTGGTTAAAAATAATAATTTCGGCAGTAACGGATGCGGTTATAATTTGTTTATACGTTCGATTTGGATCGATTGCTGTGATTCGATCCTTCGTTTTCGGACAAAGAAAATGTTTCTTACTTAACGGTGTTATTTACGGTTGATGCGAGTTGGACGTTTCTTTCTTGATCCGGCGCCAACGAACCAGTATCCAGAATATCACGACTTAAAAGAAACATGTTTGTGTGCCGCAGTCGTTCGAAAACAAACTTTTAATCATTTTAAAATAGTGTAGTTACTAATTATCTTTTTTTTTTTTTCCACAAAAATTCTATCAATTAACGACATAAATTAAGCGAAAAACTGGTTAGTGTAGTCATTCTCTCTGCAAATAAACACGAATAACTTTTGATTAATTCACAAAGTCGATATAATTTATTTTTTTTTTTAATATGGAAGAGTGCATTCGTGCTTAGCATTTTACTTAACCTGGCTCCTGTCGGTAATAGAAATTGATTCTAAACAAATCTTTTTTGTTACGAATCAATATTTCGGTAGAAATCTTATCAAATATCTTTCAGTGACGTGTCTTTGATATAAATTTATATACATAGAATCTTCAAGGAAACATTGATTTCGCATAGTTTTATATCACATATATATATTAAAATAGTTGTCATCTTTTAGTATTTTGTACAAACATGATTCTGATATGCAATATATTGAAGAGTAACGTATGATATTTACAATAAATCTCAGCATATTTCTATAGAATAGATCGGTTTTTATCAGGGACCAGAAATTTATAGTATAAATCAAAGAAAAATTAATAGTTTGATCACCTTAAAACGAAACGAAAATAGTTTTGTCATCGAGTTTGTTTATTTAATTAAACGATTAAAGATATCGATAGAATGAGGCATGCGAGATGTGATCATTAGGCGGATCTTCATGAGAAATTTAGGGATAGAATGATAAAATACATATATAGCTTTCCAGTAAGAGAAATGCAAGAAACTCGAACCCCTGGGAGCAAGAGGAATGTGGAGATGTTCAGAGCGACTTCACGTTTTTACGATGCTGTTTAAAGCTAGATTTCTTCTACAAATGAAATTTAAGAAGCCTTAATAACTTTATCGCCCGGGTAGAATATTTTTTTTCTTACGTTTGTTTTCTGTTTTAACTCGAAAGTACTTCTGTAACTCTCATATATGCCACGTAATGCAGTTTAATGCGATTATTTTGACCGAAAATTCTCTATGATAACGGCTATCTTATTTGTTTATATTTCTTTATAAATTAACATGTAAAAATATTCGATTTTTAATCGATTCGGGAATAATATTATGAAGATAGACTTCAACACGATGTACTAGATAAAAATATAGTTCGTCATCAACACGATATAAAAATATAATTAATTCTATAAATCAGTATGTTTGTTGCTAATTTGCTGAAAGTTTGCAAGTTAAATCGAGTTTTTAGTAGCAAATTTGCCGTTTTTTTTTGTGAGAATTACACGCAAAAAAAAAAAAACAAAAATGCATATTTTTTACTATTTAAAAAAAATAAAAATAAAAAAGAAGAACACAGAAAAAAAAAAAAAAACAAAAAAAAACAAAAATGCATATTTTTTACTATTTTTACGTATCTTTTATTGTGTATATTCATATGTCGTTTATTATTCCATTATTAACAGCTATGGTATTAATTTACCTCATATTTTTGAAGATATTTTAACTTTATCTCACCTTATCGGATGCGATTTTGTAATTTTATATGATAAAATAAGCTATGTAGTACTCGTTTGCATAATCTATACCAAAAATAATAGAAATATGTGCATCCTGATGATGCTCATCCACCCAATTTCCGTTTTTAACCATTAATTTATATGGTAAAATATGCTATGCATTACTCGTTTGCATAATCTGTATCGAAAATAATAGAAATATGTGCATCCTGATGATGCTCATCCACCCAATTTCCGTTTTTAACCATTAATTTATATGGTAAAATATGCTATGCATTACTCGTTTGCATAATCTGTACCAAAAATAATAGAAATATGTGCATCCTGATGATGCTCATCCACCAAATTTCCGTTTTTAACCATAAAATTTATATGGTAAAATATGCTATGCATTACTCGTTTGCATAATCTGTACCAAAAATAATAGAAATATGTGCATCCTGATGATGCTCATCCACCAAATTTCCGTTTTTAACCATTAATTTATATGGTAAAATATGCTATGCATTACTCGTTTGCATAATCTGTACCAAAAATAATAGAAATATGTGCATCCTGATGATGCTCATCCACCAAATTTCCGTTTTTAACCATAAAATTTGTATGGTAAAATATGCTATGCATTACTCGTTTGCATAATCTATACCAAAAATAATAGAAATATGTGCTTACCGATGATGGTCATCCACCAAATTTCGATTTTTAACCTTTAATATTTTAAGAGCAAATGCGTACCGAAAAATAATAGAAATATGTGCATCCCGATGATGGTCATCCACCAAATTTCGATTTTTAACCTTTAATATTTTAAGAGCAAATGAAGTTTTATGCTCGATCGAACTCGTAATTAATCGTACTTCGAAAAGATGATTTTTCAACAAGAATCTGAATACGTATCATTTATTTAAGTTTGATTTGGAATAATGTCAAATCTGGAATAGAAAAATTGCCGAGTAATGTATGCTTGTTCAAAAAGAAGAAAATCCCGATAAAGAGAATGAAACTTCTCGAACCATTCAGAGTTACTAGTTTCGAACTTTTTGGACATTTCTTCTTCGGTAGATATTAAAAAAAAATTTTTTTTTAAATGATTTTCGCGGAACTATCTCATCTAGTCAGCTGTTCTTCTAAAAACTTATAAATGCTACGTGAGAATTTAAAATTTTCGGAACAAGTTGTGGATTGGCTCGACTTCTCTATGGAATATTGATACTTTATCTTTTCCATAAAAAATCCAGAATTCTTCGAAATGATTACTAAGATTTATTACTACTAATTATAACTTGACAGCATCGGAAGGCAGTATTAAGTCTATGGGATCCTATAGATTTAATAAGATCCCATAGATTTGGGATCTTATTAAGTGTACTCATATATAGGATCTATACTCTACAGCAGCGCTTCTCAAACTTTTCCACTTGGCGACCCCCTTTACCGGAGAAAATATTTTCGTGATTCTAGATATAGAGGTATATAAACTAGGAATACGAATTAAAGCATTTGTTAAAATTTCTGCGGACCCCAAATTTTGTTACGTGACCCCATATGGGGTTGCGACCCACACTTTGAGAAGCACTGCTCTATAGGATGAACTATGCTCATCTATAGGATCTGTAGATGAGTATAGTTTATTAAGTGCTTATTCAGTAGCTTCTAAACGAGTTTATTTCCCAAACGGAATCGGAAATATGGGTGATTGTATCTTTATCACCATAGAAGAGGCAATAATTAAGAATTGTTATAAAAACATAACGACAGCATCGGAAGTCAGTATTGAGTCTACGGGAGAGTATAGTAATCCTACAGTAATAAGATTACTATAGGATCCCATGTAGATGTAGGAAAAGGGACTTTCTCAGCCCTAGCACTGCGATCACCAAAAGTCTATTGTGCATCTTTGACTGAATCATCCCGTAAGAAGTCCCGCCTTAATCGCGAAAGGCACTATCTTCTTCAATGGGACTGTTGCAAGATCCTCTGGTGCAGGAAAATGCAACCCAAGAAGATCAAATCTCAGCCATGAAAGGGCCACCCATTTACAAAGATATGAAGTTTTTCATCCTTTTCATGACAACATCTACAAGTAGGGCTACCAACAATCCCAATTAAATGAAGATGCTTACTAAGATGGCAGTGCCCTGTAAAGAGCCATGGATCCCATAGACTCAATATTGACTTCCGATGCTGTCGTCAAGTTTTTTTTAGTTAACTCGATTTATGAGCTTCAGTGATTGAATAATTTTATCATCATTGAGGCATTTTTTGCTGTCCATATAAATCTGCTGTAACTGTTACGTTACAGTCGTATTTGATCCAGTTTTATAACAATTGAGAAAAAGTTTGACTCGCTTATGAAAAACATTCTAAAATTGATTGTTTATGAATCTACTACAATACGTAAACGTGTACTAGTGTAGTACTGTATATGTAGAGGGTGGGTGAAAAGTCACTGATTTGAAATGACTGTCGGTTTGTTAAATATTAACAGATTTACGAATTGTTTCTTTTCTTTCATTCTAGGGTCTCTGGGAATATTGTGGAGTGGCAAGATGACGACGGTAGTGACGTCATTGTGAGGAGTGATAAAATAGCGGATGTGGACAAATTGTCTTTGCAGTATCGTGTCAAGATAGCTTCATGATTTGAAGAGTAGAAATTGTCGTTCCTATGCAGGAGTGGTAGCAAACACAGGCAACATGCTACACTTCTCAAAAAATTAATGACATTTGGATCGGTTGCAGATGCATCGGATGATTGTGAAGATGATCCACTTATCATTAATTTTTTGTGGTAATTTTTGATAGTATTCGGATGATGTGTAGTATGTTGCCTGTAAATGATGCTACCATTCCAGCACAATGACAGACAGATTTCCAACCTTCAAATCATGAAGCTATCTTGGCGCGATCCTGCAAAGACAATTTGTCCACCATCCGCCATTTTATCACTCGCTCACAGTGACGTCACTGCCATCGTTGTCTTGCTTCCCCACAGTATTCTCAGAGACTCTAGAACGAAAGAAAAGAGAGAATTCGTAAATCTCTCAATGTTTAACAAATCTACAGTCATTTCAGACCAGATAGTTACTTTTCACCCACTCTGTATGTATGCATGTATGTATATATATAATGTAGAAATATTGTAGAATTTTCAATAACTTTTTCTCAGAGGCTGTATCACCATTACATTCAAGGATGTGTAGTTCAATAATAATTTCCAGTTAAGAGAATTTTTTAAATGTTAAACTAGTAAATAAAATGCGAAAAAAGCATACTTCAACAAATAATTTCAGTAATTCCATTTTTTTTCAAAATGGCGTCTTTAATCATCGCGCATTTTCATTTCAGTTTAAATTCGATATACAAAATGTGTGTGAAAGCGAAAGCATACTTCAACAAATAATTTCAGTAATTCCATTTTTTTTTCAAAATGGCGTCTGTAATCATCGCGCATTTTCATTTCAGTTTAAATTCGATATACAAAATGTGTGTGAAAGCGAACACAAACAATATACGTCACAGGTTCGCAAATTGATCCAGTTATCATTAATTTTGAAACTGAACACAAGCAATATAATACATGTCATTTGAATACACGCAATACTGTATATTATATACATAAAACATGTGAATTTAATCAAGAGGATACGTTAAGTATGAAAATAGTCTGCTAAACAGTATATATAAAATTTGAATCGAGCAAAAAATTCAGATTGAACACAATTTTAATTATACGTAACTGATGTATATTACATATCTATGTTTAAATTACGAGAAAGTCGTGTAAAAGTAGTCTTACGTATTTTCATTCGAGTTATAAATAGAGAAACTTGAGATAAAGTTGTTTATCAAAGGTTTGATTGATCAATCACGTAATTTCAATATTATCGCTATAATTATTATTATGTGACAAATAAATACAGTGGATTCCGCTTAATTGGGACAGCCCCACGTAATTGGGACAAATCTCAAAGAACGAAAACCAAACTAATAAACTATGTAATTGGGACAAATCTCAAAGAACGGAAACCAAACTAATAAACTAATATATAATTTAAACGTTTAATTGGGACAGTATCAATTTTCGATATATTTTAGGAATTTTTCGAAAGTATGGCTACACATACATACACTAATCTTTGCTAAGATGTCAAGAAATGATTTTACCACAAGTAAAACTGGCTGAATAAAATTAAAAGCCAGCTATTTAATACAAGCCATCGTAGACTCGCTGAAATAAACCAAAATCTACCATAGCGCGTCTCCTATAAGAAAATCAACTGCGTGAGGAGTGGGCATTACAGAAAGAAATTCCAGGAACATTCAAAAGAAAACGTGATGGAAATGATCCAGAAGTCGAAGAAACATTAGATCAATGGATTTCTATAGTTAACGGGTGAGGCGTGAATATCTTTCATTTGTATGGTAAGCTTGATGGCTAAATTTTGATTGCCCCCTTTCCACTCAAGGGGCAATCAAAATTTAGCCACCAAGCTATCAGCGTGAATATCAGCGGACCAATATTAAAGACAAAGTCAGAGGAGGTCGGTAAAAAACTAATAATTAGGTACCTATATTAATAAATCATTAAAATAGGTAAAAAATAATAATTAGGTACCTATTAGTTGTTTACCTACGAATTACATATTTTATTTTAGAATTTATTTCTTCGTTTAATTGGGACAAAATGGCTTAGTCCCGACGTGTCCCAATTAAGCGGAATCCATTGTACATTAAATTATAATGAATTACATCTGGAGAATTGAACAAGAGTATGAATTTTTAAGCTTTGATTGAAGAATGAATATATTGGTGTGATTACTGTGTGACGTAATATTCGTCAACTTCGTTATTTCGTGTGTAAACTTAAATACGGCGCCGTATTGATCCGTCTGTTAGTTTTTCATTTATAAGTCACTTAACAATATCAAGTTTATTGAATTTTCTATTAATTACACGTTTTATAAATGTTATTTGTTTCATTAGCGTAACAGAATACTTTATTATACGATAAGATTTGTTTAAACAGTTCATCCTTTTTTTTTTTTATTTAATTTACAATTAAAGTATCTCGTTGATAAAACGACTTCAAAAGCGGTAAGATGTGAATATGAGGCAATTTCCTCTCTCGATTTTTGTAGAATTAACAAGAAAATATATTAAAATGTTTCTTTTTATTAGATTTTCATCTAAAAAAAAAAAAATACTTATAGGAGACGTTATCTGAAACAATGAACAATAAAATTTACCACAACTTTTTTCCGTTTTTGTGATAATTTGGCTGGCAAAAAATAAAAGAATTCTAGAGTTAACGAACTAATAATTTTGTGCATTACTAACATGACGACACCATCGGAAGTCAGTATTAAATGTATGGGATCTTATAGTAATTTTTATTGCTATATTCTCCCATAGACTCAATACTGATTTCCGACTCTGTTATCAGGTATAATAATATATACTAGCGGTTCTCAACTAGTGGTACCCGTACCATTGTTGGTACTATTTGTATACAAGACATTTTTGTTGAAGATTTGAATTTTTGGTTTGGTGGTACGCATGTTGAGAACGGCTGATCCATGCTTAGAGTAAAAATAATATAGATATTCAGTAAATTAACGACAAATAAAAATAATTTGTTTTAAACGTTATTTTGCATTCTAAACGACGCAATATGCGAATTTACAATCTAGACGAATGCTAAACTAGTTTGAGGTAGAAAAATTAGAATCTCCGTGGTTAGCAGTGAAGCCCACTTTCCTGGAATTTCTCCTTTTCAACTGAAAAGGGACTAAAATAATTTATTTTGGAATTTTTATTTTGCCTTAGTAATCATTGATGCAACGAATCAATTTTTTAGTTTCATCATAAACTTAAATCTGCAGTGTTGTTTATAATAATGTGCCAATTATTTCTTTATAAACTAATTATAAGCATTAAAACCAAAGTTGTATCAATATTAACATAACAAAACTGGATTAATTGTGATAGAATTGATTATCAAACTTTCTTTGTTATATCATCATCATTCTCTCTCTCAGAATTTTTGCCGGATTCAATTAAATTCTAAATAATAACGATGGGGAAAATTAAATAAATTGCGATACTAAATTAAAATGATTGCTTTTTAATAATAGAACTCTGATTTTATTATTAATGCCACTTCTGTCTAATTTACGATTGATTACTAATGTAAGAATTGCAAATGAATTTTACAGCATCTTCCTGATGGTATGTAGTATTTTTAATACAGTATACAGACGAATTTATTCTTCCTTATGAAGTACATAATATTCAACACACTGTGAATCCAAACATTATTTAATTCTTAATCTGTGTCTAAAGTACAGTGATGTTTCGCAATTTGACACTAATCCGTCGCCGAAGTAATGTCGAATTGCGGGATAATATTTTCCATATAAGGCTATGTAAAATAGATTAATTCGTTCCACTCCCCTAACGGGTGAGGTGTGAGAGAGATACACTATGTTATTTACTTTACTATGTGTGTTTTACTATTGTATAACACACTAAATTACAAAATACGCCATTTTATACGCAACACGCAATTTATTAGCCCTTGGATGTTGGAATGAAGTCTTCCAGCCTATTTTATACACAACACAATTTATTAGCCCTTGGATGTTAGAATGAAGTCTTCCAGCAGACGCCCTAGCACCCATAATCTTCTCTCTCTATTGCAAAACATTGCCACAGTTGTCTATTTATTAGCCCTTGGATGTTGGAATGAAGTCTTCCAGCAGACATCCTAACCCATAATCTTCTGTCTCTGTTGCAAAACGTTGCTACAGTTGTCCTAGGATCTTCTGTGTTGCAAAACGTTACTACAGTTGTCCTAAAAACGCCATACTCCATGGATGTTGGAATGAAGTCTTCCAGCAGACACCCTAGCACCCATAATCCGTGTTGCAAAACGTTACCACAGTTGTCCTAGAAACGTCATACTCGAGTTACATTTAAATTGTTCTCCACAGTTGTCCTAGAAATGCCATACTTGAGTTTGGAATGAAGCTATTTTATATACAACACAATTTATTAGCCCTTGGATGTTGGAATGAAGTCTTCCAGCAGAGACTATTTTATACACAACACAATTTATTAGCCCTTGGATGTTAGAATGAAGTCTTCCAGCAGACGCCCTAGCACCCATAATCTTCTCTCTCTATTGCAAAACATTGCCACAGTTGTCTATTTATTAGCCCTTGGATGTTGGAATGAAGTCTTCCAGCAGACATCCTAACCCATAATCTTCTGTCTCTGTTGCAAAACGTTGCTACAGTTGTCCTAGGATCTTCTGTGTTGCAAAACGTTACTACAGTTGTCCTAAAAACGCCATACTCCATGGATGTTGGAATGAAGTCTTCCAGCAGACACCCTAGCACCCATAATCCGTGTTGCAAAACGTTACCACAGTTGTCCTAGAAACGTCATACTCGAGTTACATTTAAATTGTTCTCCACAGTTGTCCTAGAAATGCCATACTTGAGTTGTTGCAAAACCGGGGCCACAGTTGTCCTAGGAACGCCATACTCGAGTTACATTTTAATTGTTCTACCTTTCTGCACTTTTTCTTCGTCTCTTTGCTCAATGGAGTGTTCTTTTCGGAATTATTCCTCTTTGAACCCATCCTTACATTTCACTCAAAAAATAATAATAATTACCAATATTTTACTTTCTGAAAAATGAAGAATTGAAAATTAACACAAACAACACTTATTTTACTTTCTGAAAAATTTAGAATTAAAAATTAACAAAAACAACACAGTCCTTACATTTCACTCAAAATAATAATAATAATTACAAATTTTTTACTTCAACCCTTACATTTCACTCAAAAAAATAATAATAATTACAAATTTTTTACTTTTAGAATTGAAAATGAACACAAACAACACGGGCAAACACCGAAGTAGTCCAAAAAGAACTGACAAATAGCAAATGACATCGCACAATTCTAGGCGCCAACTCGCGAAACTCAAATGTCGAATTGCGAGGCACCATTGTATATCTTTTCTAATTAATATTTTTGATAAAGAAGAATAAGTTAATATTTAAGTTGTTCTATTTTTAAACAAGATGATCTGATTGTTCAGAATTGATACAAGATTCTTCAAGAATGTCTTGGTGTATAAGCTTTCCATTTAATTGGCTTAACATTTTTTTCTTTCCTCCTGCTTATCGTTTTTTATTGAAAGCTTTTTTTTTTTTTTTGCTTGGAATGTTAGAATTTCTGCTATTTAAGTTGATAATTTTCGAATCGTGTATGGATAAAGCTTAGACTCTTTCTTTATATAATTTAACTATATCCGATAACTATAGATGGGTTATAATGATTCCAATCTGGAAGATAAGTCACTAACAATACTTAAAGATGTTCGCATGTTTTCTCGAATTACAGACATAAATTTTCTTCGATTTGCTGTAGTTGATTGATTTATCGTGTGATATTTGACTATTTTTATGTTCAGGTACCGTGAGAACATAAATTAAGAGGTGTTCTGTGAATTGTTGTTTCTGATGATACTGCAAGATTATATATAAATTCTGCTATGAATAGATTTAGCTTGATATTTTGGAAGAATTTATTGGAACATGGAATTGTTGAACAGTTTTCTAATGACATACGTGATATTATTTTTCTTTGTTCTCTCTTTTGTTGCACATAAAATAATATAAATCCATAAATTCATACTGCAAACTAATACTTACTTGTTAGTGCTAATTGCTGGAGGTGACTGTGTGAGATGAAGCATGGAATATAGAGCAATAAGATACAAATGAAGCTAGAAATTCGTGGTGCCTGTAGATTTAATTAGACAAGTTCGAAGAAAAGTGAATACTATTTCTGAATATTTGGTGAAGATACTGAAATTCTGAAGGAATTTATTTTCATGAAAACATTGAGGAGTAGCATTAATATGGCATATATAATAAGAAATTTTGCCATTTTTGGCAGATAAGTACACCCAGCTCTTGCTGATATCACTTTTAGTGGCATCTGTAATAATAATAGGCAATCTGTCTGCAGTGATGATGATAAGTCCCCAAAAAATGAGACCTGGAACCATGAAAATTCGGGAAACGTGTCAAGAATGACTAGGTATTGCGATGCTAAATATTCTTGGAGTTGCGACGAAAATATCTGTTGATTTAATAAGTCCCCAAAAAATGAGACCCGGAACCATGAAAATTCGGGAAACGTGTCAATAATGACTAGGTATTGCGATGCTAAATATTCTTGGAGTTGCGACGAAAATATCTGTTGATTATTCACATTTTTGTTCGAATTTGCGTATTCCCGTGTCCTTTGATCACCGAAGAAGATTTAAGGTTTTGGAATAATAATACTAATGTGGGTCACAGGATTACAAAGAGAACCTCACGTCGATATGTGTGTCCTTTGATTACCGAAGAAGAATTTTGGAATAATAATACTAATGTGGGTCACAGGATTACAAAGAGAACCTCACGTCGATATGACATTATACATCATTCAGCATCATTGAATGTCTGACGACATTGTGATGCAACAATAGATGTCAGAAAGAATCGGTTTTTTTGATATTATTAGCCATATTAAACATCCGGAAATTCTACTCTCTTCTTCTTTCGTACAAGTAGTTCTACTTGCCAGTTTTAAGAATCCATAAATCCAAATTTTATTCAGAATTTCGCTTGAAAGAGTGGCAAGCTATTCGGAATTGCTAATGCTTGTGACATGGACTAAAGGTGTGATCCAAAAACATGTTACTCATCTCTCTCTCTCTTCCAATTCATGTGAAAATACTCTACAGTGTTTCATAGAATCACAAAAATTAAACACGGAGAAGAATGGCATATTATGTTCTATATTTTTGTGAATCATCTTTAGATTTATTTTCTTCTATAACTTATTCTATACAAAACAATGTTTATATATATATATATATATCATCAGAAAACTAGATTAACAGTAATTATTATTATTTTCATGTCCGGGTTATTATTAATAAACAATTTTGATTGACGTTAATCTTTTAGAAAATTATCAAGACGACAGGTAACCCATTTTTAAAGTAGGTTATACACGCTGCAAATTTTTATAACAACCTTCGATATTTCCGAAAGTCTATATTTATTAATTAATTTAATTTAATTTATTATTAGAATAATGTATAAATATGTTCTGGCTTTGTTCCAACCGGAAAAATGTGAAATATCGAACTTTTAAAAATGATTCAAACCATTGTAATATATCGGAATTTATGTTTAGAATTATTTTAGAATTCAGCACCTTTATTATTTTTATCCGAAACGTTGCGAAACATTTCCACTAGAATTTATTATTATTGGAAAACATCAAAGAGCAAAAAAAAAAAAGAATAATGGAATATTGTAATTGTCTAGCAACGACCGTTACAAATGAAAATGGATATGCTCATCGGTGGACCGAAATTTCGAAAAATATTCGAGTTCCTCCCAAGACTATATGATGTCGATTTTTAATTTTGATGATGAAATATGAAATTTAATATTTTATATGCTGGTTTCTCTTGTGTTTTATTTTATCTGCGGTTATAAATTTTGTATTATTCTCAATCTGATTATTGCAGGAAAGCCGAAGCTTTTTAAGCACTTTTTTGTCTTATCCTCATCTGCTACAAAAAAAGCTTTGAGGTTTGTAATCAGTGTCTATCAGAGAGGGGCCTCAGTTTTCGCGATTTTAAGGGCATTTTACCGTTTTAGATGTAAGCAAGCTTCTGTGAAATAAATAAAACGGTATAATTGAATAAATATTTTCTTGTTCACAGTTTTATCTTAAATTTTGAATGGCCTCGAAGATATTTCAGTCGTCTCTGACCTGGCATTTTCTCTGAAAGGCATTGGTTGTAGTAGTCACGACTTTAACATTTCGTTGGGAGCACAATTCAGACATCTTGATTTTTGTAGACAATGCCATATAATTATGTTAATTACTGATTTAAAAAAGCCGTAATTCTTTACAATAGCTGCTTATCCTGATAAATCCTAGCATGATTTCTGTTATACTTAATTACTATATTATATTTTACTCTTCTTTTTTTTTCTTCCTCCGGATTTATTCGAGTATTGTCTAGCCTTTAACATTAATCTTTGTTTATCGAATAATTACTGGATCGACTTTCGTTCTTGTTTTTCTTGCAGCCCGCAAAGACAAGAGAGAGAGGAATTTATATAATTAAAAGATTTAATTTCCGATTTATTTTTGACGCTCAGACCTGTAGAAAATTTGTTACAGTTTAAAGAATATTATATATATATATTTTTCTTATATTTTTGCAGACGAATTTTTGCTTTTTAATTAAAATACGCTTCTAGTAGCCATTAATGAATTTCTGCTAATAATGATAAAAGTGACCAGGCGTCCGGGATTAGCCGGGGCAGTCCCGGTTTTTGAATCTCTATCCCGGCTTCAAAAATTGTCTCGGATTGTTCCCGTTTTTTTTACTTATAAGTAAATAGTTCATATTAAAAAATTAAAAAAAGATTTAATTTTAGAAAATTAGCTTCTGAATAATTCTTCTTCCCAATTTTTACTATACAGTCATACCTCGACTTAAGTCGTTTACATCGATTTTTTGTTAATAGGAAAAAATGAAAGTCTACTAAAGGCTGAGTCTCGCAAGCGTAAAATGCGATGTAAATAAGTCGATGTATTATTGATGATGATGTTAATTTCGCTAGATGGTTAGACGCTGCGTCTTTACGCCGTACTCGCGTCTTTACTCTTGTTCAACTTTTTACGCTGCGTAAAACGCGATGTAAATAAGTCGATGTATTGATGATGATGTTAATTTCGCTAGATGGTTAGACGCTGCGTCTTTACGCCGTACTCGCGTCTTTACTCTTGTTCAACTTTTTACGCTGCGTAAAAGAGTATTGCCCATTCGTCCAATCGGGGTATGAGCTGGTTATTGAAACTTATAGAATTATTTAGCTTAAAAATGTTATTAGCGACGTTACGGGGTTATTTATAGGGGGTCTAGGTCGTTTTTAAAGAGCTTATTCGACTTAAGTCGCGAGTCTTGGAACGAATTAACGACGTAAAGTGAGGTATGACTGTACATAGAATATAGTCACCCTTAATGTGGATGAATCAATAAAAATAATAATAAAATATATTGTTTGTTTATGCAAATTTTTTAATTTACTTTTTCATTATTTTTTCTAAATTTTTTTTTTTAATTTTGTCCCTTATACCTTCTACGACCCCTAATATCGAGAGCATTCCAGGTTGAAGTTCAGTTTTTTCTAAATTTTTTTAAAAATTTTGTCCCTTATACCTTCTACGACCCCTAATATCGAGAGCATTCCAGGTTGAAGTTCAGAAAGTTTGATCACTTTAATAATAATAATTTATCAATCCCCGAACTTGTGAATGAGATCAAAGTTTCCTAAATTTTTCTGAACGTAAATTTCTTAAGATTGTGCAATAAATCGTCCGACTTACTGTTTAAATATTTTCAACTGATATGCGGCATAATTTCTAGATTAAAATCTGAATATCTTGTTTTTTTCTTGCAACGAGATCGATGGCTTATTCGTTTGTAATTATGGAATGCTAAGCATTTGCTTGCTGTTTCCTTGGGTTAAGATTCGTAAACATAATTCCTTGATCAGAGATATCTTTTCTTATTTATCATAGTTGATTGTTCTGTGGGCTAATCATCAACCGAAATAAGTCGTCTCTGGTTGCGGTTCTTTGATTGTTCATAAAGAAAACCACACACAATTATTTCCTTCCAGTTCTCTCCTCTCACTGATGATACGTTAGGAGTAATTCGCGGAGTGTACGTTTTACATGCAGGTTTTTTTTTTTTTTAATTTTCTTTAATTAAAAAATAATCGTTTCGCTCTATTGTTTACACGCAAAATTTGATGGAATCGCTTCGAGTTTGTTTTCTGTTTTCGCGATATTTTTAAAGTTTTTTTGTTTTTCTTTACCAGTTTCGTTGTTGTTTGCAGTCTTCATTCTAGAATTTTTGTTGTTTTCCACACAAAAATTGCAAAATTAAACTCTCAATTATAAATTCGGAACTGGAAAATTCTTCTAAATTTTTTTTAACTGCTATAATAATAATAATAATAATAATAATAATAATAATAATAATAATAATAATATGCGTGACTAAAGAATTTTAAAAATACGTATTTAATTCATTTGCAACTGCATACATTGCAAAACCCAGCAAAAATTGTATCGATCGATAGGGGGTGGAGACACGCAAAATATCCTTCATGAACTAGGGGTCAAAGATCAAAGGTTAACGAGATATAAAGGCTGAAAGTTTCACGTTGCATGCGGTTTGACACTGCGCTTCGCTTCGCTACTATGTGCAGCGCGACGCGTCCTGTTCCTGTGCACTGTTACCTGTGCCACCTAGACACGTGTATATCTCGCTAACCTTTGATCTTTGACTCCTACTTTATTCGGGATATTTTGCATATTTGCATACATTGCAAAACCCAGCAAAAATAGTATCGATCGATAGGGGGTGGAGACACGCAAAATATCCTTCATGAACTAGGGGTCAAAGATCAAAGGTTAACGAGATATAGAGGCTGAAAGTTTCACGTTGCATGCTGTTTGACACTGCGCTTCGTTTCGCTACTATGTGCAGCGCGACGCGACGCGACGCGTCCTGTTCCTGTGCACTGTTACCTGTGCCACCTAGACATGTGTATATCTCGCTAACCTTTGATCTTTGACTCCTACTTTATTCGGGATATTTTGCATATCTCGATCCCCTATCGAGCGATGCCATTTTTGCTGAGTTTTGCAATGTATGCAATTTACCTATTCAAAACTCGAATCGATAGTAGCAAATTTTTTTTAATTAATTTGATTCTTCTCAATAAAATGCATTAGATTTCTCTCGATAGAATGCAATAATGAATGTATTTTTTTAAAGGATAAAAAACAATAAAATAAAACTGGAGCGATAGATTAAACAATAAACTGAATTGAGATGCGTACAATGTATATTATTCACAGTTATAAAAAGTAATAATTGATTTTTCGCTTTAAGGAAGTAGTAGCGCACAAAGAAGCATCTGTTAATAATAATAATGTTGTTGTTAAATTTTGTCGCAAGCTGTAAAAAATAACTAGCTGCAGCAGCGAATTATGAGAGAAAACCATGTGCAAATAACTATAATCTTATCTTTAATATAACAGTGATTATCGCGATCACTTTTATAATGATTTGCGATGCGACAAAAATAAAAAATAATTAAACGAGTATAAAGTTTTGCTTCCTAAAATGGGAACCATTTATATATAACTGCATTTTTTTAGTATTTAGTCTGCTCTTAACCGTACAGAAGAGCATTAAATTCGAGCATTTAAACAATTAAAATCGTCGAGATATACTCCGGAAATTAATTCTTTTAGTGAGAATATTCGATTTTGTAATTGTTTTAAGTTAGAATGTCCTCGTTTAACGTCCGTGTAACTCGAATTTTGTACTGCTCGCGTTAAGAAGACACTTAAAAGTCGATATAAGCTCCCTTCGCGATAAAGTAGAGAGAAGCATCTGGATATCGTATCCGATAATGAACATATCGATTATTATTATTATTATTATTATAAATATGCACGTCACGAAATCGATAAAACATCGAAAAACTTATCGATACTGCCATTAAAACGTTCCTAATTATGGCTTTATTTTGTGCAAAGTTTGCCATTAATAGAACACGTTTGCTTTCGTATAAGTCGCGATTATAGGACGATTTTGTCACGTTTTATATGTGGGAATTTTTTGTTATAATTTATGTAATTCAATTTAAAAGCATGTCGAAACTGCTTAACTATAACAGAGATATACAATGACAAACTGGTAGCGCATTGATAGGGGGGTAAAAAAAAGAAGAAATGGCCACCACAAGGCGTGCACTCAACGAAGCGTTTAAAAGCAATATAGTAACTCGTTTAGCATCACAACAGAATGTTGTCAAAACAAGTTCATGCCCAGTTTGCAATTTTTTCTGTTGTTATCTGACCACTAAAATGCTGCCGACGTTTGCTCCAGTGTGTCAACAAGAAAGAACCAGGAAAAAGAATCACTGCCGGGATAATTTATTCACCAACTCGATTTTTAGGAATCGAACGACATTCCTAAAACCGCAAACGAAGAAAAATTTAATATAATTTTGTAAAAAAAAAAAATAATAATAATAATTTGTGAATATTTTATTGCAAATGATGCAGACAGAGTAAAGAATTTATAGATTCGGTAAGAAGAGTTCATAAACGATAACTCTTCAGTGTAAGTTAGGATTTATGCGATGGATCATCTGCAAAATCATAATTGGAAGCTTACAGAAGCTCAGTCATTAGTGCAGGATTTCCTCAGGGGGTTCCTCTTTTTCATCTTTTCTGTAGTTTATGGAATAATTAAATGGTTTCCGATTGATTCGGGTTTTATAATTGTGTTAATCGATTCTTCTTAACTACTAATTATTGAAGAATATACGTATCTCTGATATTCCGTTAATTATTTAAATTTTAACTATATACTGGCAACTTTTTATGCATAAAACTCATTGATGATGCAATGAAATAAGAAGTAATGCGAATTATGTATACATGCATTAACTCTTGGGTTTCGCATAAATTAGTATAGTTCATAAAGTGAAAAAATAAGTTCCAAATTTGTTTCTTACCTGTGCTGTACGTACAAATGATCTTTGCAGTGAAGTTAACAGGAATGTTTACATAACGAAATTTTATTTTATTATATATTTATAGTAAATTTATAACATTAAAGATGGCACGAAAAGTCATCTTTTAAAAAATAAAAACATCGTCTTGCAGCATATTTTTTCTTGCCCGTTCGCAAAATGTCTTCAGAAACAGTTAATTTTTAAATTTTATAGGGTTTTTTTTTAATAATTATCAAATATATATTGAGAATTTTGTGTGGTCTCCTTACAAGATGGCGACCGTTCAAAATAATAGCTCTGAAATAACCACGTGATCAGTACAAAATGGCGGCCGTTCAAAATTTCAAAATTCTATACTACTTAAACTATGTATTACGTGAATAATAAATCTCTCAAAAATTTTTTGTTTTGTAAATAAGTGACCATAACATCACACATCACACTGCTAGCTTTTGATTTTTTTTAGTGCCTATCTATTAGCCATGATCTCAAGAACCAAAGATGATTGAGGAATTAAATTTTTTACAAGACCATTTATTATTATCCAAAGTACACGCTTATTAATTTTGACTGTATTATGTCATCTCTTTACAAGATGGCAGCTGTAAAGATACAAGAATGGGGTATTTTTGAAACATTAAAATGCCGATATCTCTGAAACTATTTGTCACACATTAATGATATAATAGTTTTATAACAATAATTACTAAACTCTTATTTTTAGTTCTTTACAGAGAACTAAAGAGCTGCTTGCATTGCATAAAAATGAAGCTAGGATTATTACATGGCATCTTTACCTATTTGGGATTGTTGATAGTCCCAATTGTAGATGGTCAGAGAGGGGATGAAACTCCACATTTTGTGTGAATGTGTGGCCCTTTCAGAGCTTCTTGGGCTACATTTTCCCTGCACCAGATCTGTTTACAGTCCCACTGAAGAAGATAACTGTCTTTCGTGATTAAGTCAGGACTTCTTATGGGATGATCCTGTTGGGAGTGCACAACAAACCAATGATGGTCGCAGTGATAAGGCTGTGCGAAGCCCTCCTTTCATACAATATAATATATAATTACTGTTATCAGGCCGTTCTCAGAATATTTTGAGAACAAAATATTGAAAAATCATTCAAATTTTAGCATATTCTTCCTCTCTGTCTGATATGTGATTAGTAACTTTGAAATTTCCGTGTAAGATGGAAGCTTTAAAAATTACGAAATCTTTGTAAAAATGGTACTTTCCAACAATTAAAAGGTTTACATAGATTAAAAAAAAGTTTTATTTGTATACAGACAGTTTGAAGAGTAACAGCTTACATGTTTTCATAAAGAATGCTGAGCATTTTAGTTTAATGACAAACTAACAGGCAACGCATTCGCAAGTACCGTAACTGTGTACGTCAAATAAATCACAACAAATAAATGCGTTTAAGTGAATCTCATTGGAATACAATTATGTAGATGCGTATATAACTAAAGGAAAATGGTTATTTTTAATATTTTATGCGATTTTCGTCTGTAATTTAACTACAGAACAGAAGAAAAAATGTCCAATTATTCCAACCAAATATAAATTATTTAATTAATTAACATTGCAGGTGTAGAATAAGGCAAACGATTAATCGATATTTATACGATAAACCGATTTTAATCATTTATCAAGATGAATTTTTATTTTTATTTTCTGTTTGGGGAGTCGAAAATAAAGGAGATTTATGTACATCCTCAGAGAGAATCGTAAAGAAAAATCTTCTAAGTTTGATAATCCGCATTTTTACAATCGTACATTAATCATTTGTTTTTTTAATAGTTATCGGAAGATTTTTCTCTTTCTAAATCCAAACTTTGTTGCCAGAATTATCTTCTAGGATCGATTTGAGTTTAAAATTAGCAAAGATTCTACATATTTATACAGAAATTTTTGTCTTTACGGTTTGCAATTATGTAAGATTGCCAAGTTTTGTTGTCCGATCGGAATTATTTTAACGTAGGAAGAAGAAGGAAAGCTTTTAAAGCAACGTGGAAAGGCTCCATATGGTCAGGATCAAAGATTCGACTGAGGTTTCGATAAGAAAGGAGAGTGAGAGAGTGCTTTTCTAGAGCAGTTTTGGAGTACTTCTATTGTACCACACCATAAAATATTTTGTTCCACGTCTTAACCAGTTAAACAAAAACTTAAAAAGTTAAAATAATTTAATTTAAAAATTAATTTTAAGAGTTCCTCCTGCCGTGTATATCGATTAAAAGTTTTAGAAACGTTTACTTAATTTGCGGTATTTGTTTAGTAATAGTTTAATAGTTTTACAAAACAGATAAATCAATGAATACAAAGCTTGCTTTTGTAATCAGTCGAAACTCGTTCTTCCGTAATTTGTAGAAACAGTTAAGATAAATATTATCACTGTTTAACAGTAGAAAATAAAAAACAAAAAAATGCTGGCAGTGTTTACACCGAATGCGGATGTGTTTTTCGACACCACAACGCGATTTTGGTGGTAAAAGTAGCATTTTTAATTGTCCCCAACGAGTTTTGTCGTTCGATAGATCCATGGCGAATCGAATCGTCATGAAGTACTCGTAAAATTGCTAAGTGCACCTTTAACGGGGAACGTTATCAATGCTTATAACTTTAAGCAGCATCCAGTTACGTTATACGAAGAAGTACCGCTAGAGATTAAAGAGGAGGACTTCTACAACGCGTATTATGCATTTTATGGACTACCAACGTAAAAAATTCCTCTCAAACAGAGATTTACACAGAGAGACATCTTAAATTTATGCTAGAGACGAGTTAAAAAAGTGTTTCGGAATATTTCAGAGATGGAAATAAAATGTTATAGGGCATTAAAGATTTACCAAAGCGAAATAAAACGATTGTAAGACGAAATTAGTGAATTTTTAAGCAGACTGAAGCAATTTAATTAAAGTTGTTTATATAAGAAAATCGAATTAAGAAACATTACCGATAGATATGTATTGTTTCGTTATTGAGTTAGCGGGGACCGAGCAAAAGTGTTAACGAAATCGATTGAGGAATAGGAATATAGTCAGATGGACTTAATCTTTTATTTATAAATTGATCCTCGCAGCCGTAAATTTCTTTTTTTTCCTTCTTTTCTCTTCTCCTTTCTTCCTATCATCAATAGTTAATATGACGTGATAATAACCGGAAACCGATTTGGATGTTTGACTTTTCCGTTAATAAAAACCAGTTCCTAGTCAAATTACCGTTTATAATTTGTTCGAGCTGGTTTCTCTCTCTGCTGTCGTTATTTTTTATTTTTTTTTCATTATTATTATTATTGCTGTTAGGTCAGTAGTAAAATCGGATGTTCTGTGCAACAACGTGCCTGCTGTCGTTATTATTATTTTTTTTTTCATTATTATTATTATTATTGCTGTTAGGTCAGTAGTAAAATCGGATGTTCTGTGCAACAACGTGGTTTTTTTTTTATGCAGCACGTTGGGTCAATTATGACGTGGCAGGGTGCTGGTTAGGGTGGGGTAGAGTGTGAGGGGATTGTTCTTCTGTCGTCTGAATCCCTTCCGTCCGGCAGAGTTTCCCAATAACGTTCCCCCTCTTTTGGTTTCTCCCTACCCTCTTTTTTTTCCCCACTCTGAAAAGAACTTACTCATTTTTTCCTCTTTTCATCCTTTCCCTATCTCTCTCTCTCACTCACTCACTCACTCTCTGAATATTGAATTAGGACACACAGGAAATTTTTTTTTACTCTTTTTTTTCTTTTTAATAATGCTAAGTGCTCGGCGTTAAGTCTAAATCGAATTTATTTTACTAATTCCTCGTCCGTGGCAAGATATATAGTAAGGGTAATTGTCGAGTTTTGCTTTATTTATGGGCGAAAAACGACAGCGTTACCGGGTAGTAAGGGAAAACAATCGATATACCGAAACGAGTGAATGGTAACCATCGTAGCGTAAAAGACGATAGTGTAAGACAAGCAAAATACGCTAGGTGTAACGCGTTAGCGGTGCGTAGCAGCGTCACAGGTTGCCCTATCGCTATGTCAGGACTTTGAACATTCTCATTGACCGAACGGCTGCGTGTCCTAATAATTGCCTCTTCTACCGCTAGGTGGCGAGCGTTGGCACAGTGCCAAGAGGCACAGCAGAAGCGACTGCCTCTCACACCCGCCATTCGGAGGTGCATGACGAAGTGACGCTGGTTACGTAGTATTTGAGTGTTGTGTGTGTTCTGTGCCGTCGTGGAATTTATTCTTTATATATATTTTTTATACTTTTTTTTTTCTACCGAAGGATTCTTTTTCTACGTGTTTTTTTGGTTTACGCTGGTGGTAAAAGGAACCGTTTTCGTCTGGTCCGGTAAGTAGCGGTACAATCCATTTTTCGGTTGCGACACGGCACCGTTCGCTTTTGCCCAGTCCGGCTCAATGACGGACATTCCGGCAACATCCGTTTATTAGCCCAGATAACGTTACAAGCGGTATGGCTGCGTAATACTCGCTTTACGTTACAGTAAACGGTATCGTTTTACGCGTCCGGGGTTCGAATACGCGCGACCACACACCGTTACAGCGCTTAATCGAGTACAGGGATGAGAGAATCGGATAAGAGAGAGAGAGAGAGAAAGATTACGCTCCTTCCCATTTATTGCGCTGTACCATTCTGTTATTACCTCTTCGGCCGTGAATTGTACGTTTGTAGGCCTGCGTGTATTTATATATTGGTTACTTGTCATCCAGCCAGGAGTGCTAATCAGTACTTTACTTCCCCACGTGTAGATCATTATTGACTGTTCTCCATCTTCAATTTCCCGTTCGTTTCGAGATTGAATGCGCTATATTGTGTTTTATGCTTAAGGGGGGTGTTGCCAAAAGTCTTTCGCGACTCCAGAATGCATCGAGTGTTTCTCGGTATGTAAATAAAAGTATTAAATTATCCGCTAAATGAATGCTTGTTTCAATAACTGGAAGACGTGAAGCCAAGTAGCGACTATTATTATTATTATTATTGACGCCTTTATGTCGTACACGTTACACATGCCAGTATTATTGTTTCGATATTTATTAAAAAAAAAAAGGATTCGGAATGTTTTTAACCTTCCCCCTTATCAAATTAGTAGAAGTAGCCTGTGGAAAAAAATTCTAACGATCCGACATAATTACTGCTTGTGTTTGACCTCATCTTTCACTGACTTGCCCGTTAAGGATGTATATCCGTAACGCATTCTCGAGTTAAAAGTTCGCTATTAGAGAAAAACACCAAGGAAAGAAAGTGCGAAATATATATCTCTTCTTCTTTATCTTTAGGATCCTATCATCGTATATTACTTAGGAGAATCGTTACGTAATACGAGGAAAACATTATCGTTTCCGACCTACCCGGTTTGCGCTCTCTCCTACCGAAATATTTCCACTAGTAAACAACACCGCGCAACGGAATTCAATTTACGAAACTCTTCCTGATTATACGACATTATATTTTTCTTATCTTATATATATATATTTTTTTTCTAGCGTAGAATAAACAGTACAGGTTTTTTTTATCAATGGCGGTTTTAATTGGTGGAGACTTGTTTATAGTGGACTTTGGGGAATTTCTCGATCGCTCTTTTAGCCTTTGTAAGCAGTCCTATCCGTCTTAAATGTTCCTGGATGGTTATTAACCATTTATTTTTATCGAGTTTTATTTTTTTACTCTCGTAATTCAAAACATGGATACCATAATTTAGGCAACCCTTGACAAGTTTATCAGAGAAAGCATCGCATTTCTTTCTATCTCGTTATCTTCTTAGTTGCAAAATCGATCTTTTTTTATTTTTATTTTTTTTCCTCCAGTTTCGATTGAATTCGAAAGCGATTTTTAGATATTTTTTTGACCGCAGTTACCTTTTTTTTTTTCTTCTATTTATTATTTTTGGGAAATTTGGTGCCATCATCCCTTCCCCTCTGATGTTATCTGTACCATATTTAAAAAGAATTTTTTTTTTTTAGTTTTGTACTATTAATATTCTGAGAAAACTGTCATTGATGTTGCTGATTTCTATTGATTCTTAGATTGCTAAATGATAAAATGGCAAGTTTATTAAAAATAAAAAATGTATATATTTTTTCATTTATACATTATATAAATCACATTTTAATTTAATATGTGTTTATACCAAACATTATGCATGATTAAATATTTAATCTTCACTTATAATTAAATTTTAAAAAGTTATTTTATAAACAAACAAAAAAATTATATCCAGAATTCTAGTTTGCTGTTTCAGAATGTTAAATAATTATTCCGAAATTTATTTATTTTTATTGTAATTATTATTATTATTATTTAATTTGCTGATTTGAATAAATTTAAAATTATTATATTAATGTATAGAATAATTTTTATAAATTCATGAAAGCCATTATTTATTAAAATAAATAAATTTGAAGAAATATAATAGAACAACATTGTTATGCTAATTAAATCTGTTTTTAAATATAACTGTGAAATAGTTTTATTATGTGAATTTTCCGAGAAAAATAGCTTCAAATTAAATTTTTATCACTCTCTTACATGCTTATCCCAACATAGGTTATCATAGTTCAATAGAAGTAGTCATAATAATTTTACTGATGAATATATAATCTGTTTTCGTAGTAGAGAAAATACATTATACATGTTTGTAATTAATAATTCGAAATTTTGTTTTTATATTCTTGATTAGGATATTTTTCCAATGTGTAAATTATTTTTTAATGTATTTATTTCTGTTGACCAAACATTATGTATAACTCTTTCAAATTCAAACTTAAACACACTGCTTATCTTCTGTTATAAACGGTAATAGAAATCAAAAGTACTAACAGCAGTAAATAAATAAAACAGAATTTTATTCCTATAACAAGAACGTTTTTGATATACTCTTATATCAACTTCAGTTGTACAAAACCAATACAGAATCGAATAACATTTAATTATTCATGAGAAATTATTCATTATGTATAACTTATTTAAACATGATGCTATTTAAAAATACTGACTTAATTAGTTAGGAAAAAAAATATTGTATTAATAGTATGAGTGATTAATTGTTTAAGAAAATCTTTTGTCTTATATATTCAAATAAGCATTTTTATGTTGCAGTTTAACACAAAGTATCTTATGATCTGCTCGGTATATCTATTTATTCGCTGATGTTTATTATGAATATGAATTAGGTTTTTCTACATCCTTTTCAATTATTGCTAGTTAGTATAGAAACAAAGGAAAGGAAATCATAATATACTGTTATGACAAAATTGATGACAGAATTTTTATTGATATAGTATTAAATTATTATAATGAATTACATTTAATCTTGATGATAATTACTACATTATTTCTTTTAAATTAAATGTTTAATCAGTGTGATGTTTAAATAAGTTTCTATTGATTGTATTTTCTATTAAAATTATAATAAATATCATTCTTTTAATGTAAAATTAATAAGCAGAAGTTTCTTACTGAAGAATTATATTATAAAAGTTTAAATTTTTTTTTTATACTCTGTTAAAATCAAATTTTTTTTCTTTCTTCTGTGAAAGTTTTATAATTTTGTGTATTAAAAGGTTAATTTTGATTATTTTATGCCCTTTCATGATTTAAGAAAGTCTATTAATAATAATGACTCGGCAATATTGTTATTTAATTTTATAAAATATTCTTTACTTTTTCATGTAGGAAGAGATCAATTTACTTTATTTAAGGAAAATCTTAAATAAATATAAACATTACCTTTATAGTGAATGATTGAGAGAGGATATTTCTGTTGATAGTTGCATGTAATACATCCAAATTGAATTTATTCGAGAGTAATTTAAATGATAACTTCAACCAGTAATAAAAATGTTCAAGGAAATAGGACATACTGTGCTGCAAAATGTGAATAGAAAAACTCTAGTAAAAGAGTGTCTATATACAACCCTCAGGCATAATCAGGTTTGCAGAAATGCAGTCCTTTCTGTTAAATTTTATTAGGTTTGGTTAAATGTTTACAGGAATATTGAAATAGCAATTTAGCAAAAAAATTTAAAAATAAAGAAATCAACATATTTCCAATGATACTGCAGTAAAAATTTTGTAATATCTTATTGACTTATCATGCTTATAATTCAGAAAAGCATTTTAAAATACAGTATAGGCCAATATAGCTATTTCATCTTAATAAATATGTTTCTATTATTTTCTATTCAATGAATAGTTAATTTTAGCTATTAAGAATTTGCAAATAAAATTGAAAAGTTTGTAATTATTAATACTTATAATATTTAAGGGAGTCTTTGTTGAGCCTTTAAGCATTTATTTGATAAATACTTTCAAATTTATTCTAATTCCGATTTGTATTTTTAACTGTTAATAATCAGAATCGATTTTTGATGTACAAGTTTAATTATTATAAACAGAATGCTAAATATTTGCAGTTAATATTTCAACATTTGTAAAAATTTTTTAATTCAAAATTAGTAGAAAAAAATTTTGAAATTAAATGAAATTTAAAAATTTAATGCTTTTTTAATTAAATCTCTTCAAATTATTGATATTTTCTTTTTAATAACAAATATAAATTAAAAAATAATTTTTGTTTATTCATTTTTCATAAAAAGTTGTACTGGAAAGATATATAAATGTTTAAAAAATTTTCTTTTAAATAAATATTAAGATAATTTTAATAAAATTATTCACTATAAAATCAATATTAGTTCATAAGCTGAATTAATTTTGAATGAAAATTATAAATTTTTATTGTTTTGATACTTGCTGTGATGATCAGAAAATTAGAAAAATTACTAATAATAATAATAAATGAAAAATATTTACTTTGCGTAGTTAATATTTTTAGAAGTTTTGTAGAAGACGAATTTGGAAAATTTGTCGATATATTTTTTAAGATGTTATTTAATAGATTCATATTGTAGTTATGTTGTTCTTTAATCTAGTTATATTCAAGATATACCTTTGAAATTTCTGTCTTTAATGAGATAAATTTTTAATGAGTCTACTCATTACAAATTGTATTAATAATTTTTAAAAAAAATTCAAAAATAATTATGAATATGTAAATAAATAATAAATTTAACTGAAATAGCTGTTTAATTATAGAATTCATTAGGCCTATATACTGTAGAATGATGCTATGCATGTATGAATACAGCACAATTTTGAATATTTTTGAAGTATTAGGAACCAAATTCAAAATCAATAGTATAACAATATATTTTGATTGATAGATAACTGTGTATGTTTGGACAGGATTAAAAACATTATCTGAAAGAAAAAGAATGTTTAAATAAAATTATTCTTTACATTGTAAAAAAACTAACTAGTTTTGTTTTTAAATTAGTTTATTATTCATATAACAACCATTGAGAGAAATTTTTTTTCTTGGAAACGTTTTGGATTTTTTAATTTTTTCAATATAAGTAGTTATCATTTTTTATCTTATTTTAATTTCTTTTATAGATATTTTGTTTTTTCTTAGCCAATTAGATGTTATAAAAATAAACATGACATAACTTTAGTACTACAAATAGTGGTTGGTCATATACAGAATCAGACTCTGAAAATGTTGAATAGTTTAGTTGGTTTTAATATAAAATCAATAAGCAAATTTATTAAAGCAAATATTCTTATCCAATGTAAACTTATTATTTTTTCTGTATTTCCTCAGACAATGGAAATTTTTGCATTTTTAAAAATTTATTTTGTTGTGCATTACATTATAATATTTTATTAATATGTTTTTTAATGATTTGGTTTGTAATATTTTCTCTAATCAAATAGCAATTAAAATGTCATTAATTAATGCAATAAAATTCATCTTTAAATGAAAATAGACAAATATAAAGGGAATTATTTTAATGAATGTTTTATAAATTTCATTAATAGTCTACAGCCAGTGTCTACAATTTTAATTAATGTTATTATAAATAGTAACATGTAAAATTTATATCCATTGTATATTTTTTTTATAGATGAGGGAAAAAAATATTTATTGTTCAATACAATGCATTAGATTTATAATAAGCTGTTTATTAAATTAACAAAAAAAATAAATAAAAGTCGTAATTATTTGGCATCTATTAACCAGAATTTTCTTCTTAAACTATTACATTCTGGAAAGGTATTTCAAGAATTATTAGAAATTTTTGATTTTGTTCATCTAGTATCATCTGATATAGATAGTTCCAATTATTGCTAAGAGAATGTGTTCAATTATTGACATTTTGCACTTAAGACTTTACAAAGTTAGTGTATTTTTAATTTTAAATGAAGTATTAAACGAATAACAACATAGATAAGAACCATGTTTTATATTTTGTATTCTTTGATATTGCTAATAATATGAAAATTTAGTTGAAATTTGATTAAGTAGAATATTTTATTATCCAGTATCAATTCCCAATAAAAGTTGAACTTAATAAAGCTTTCACTATATATTGTATATTAGCTATTTTCAGTTCATTTTTAATATATGAAAATTTAGTTGAAATTTGATTAAGTAGAATATTTGATTATCCAGTATCAATTCCCAATAAAATTTGAACTTAATAAAGCTTTCACTATATATTGTATATTAGCTATTTTCAGTTCATTTTTAATTTTTCTTCTATACTATATGCTATTTTTTTTCTTCCTTACTGAAATACTTTATTGAATTTTCAAAATGAAAACAATAAATATAAATTCCTTTTTTTTCCAATTACAATTTTATTTTTTAAATTAATATAGCTTTATATAATTAATTGGATAGTAAATTTAAATTTATTATTTAATTTTATAATTTTTTTAAATTAATATGAAAAATGCTAATTGAAATTATTATATAACTTGATTTTGATGTCCATAGTTTCAATAATAAACCTATGGATTGTGGATCATTATATGATCTACAATCCATATGAAATTATGCACAGATATTCTGTATATAGGCAAATGATTTGGATTAGAGTTTTTACATAACCTGAACTTTGCATAAATTGAAAAAAATTTTTTTAAACAAAAATTCTGAATTAAAAGCTCTTGGAACTAAGTGATTGTGCTAGATCATTATAACATGAAATTATGCACAGATATTCTGTATATAGGCAAATGATTTGGATTAAAGTTTTTACATAACCTGAATTTTGCATAAATTGAAAAAATTTTTTTAAACAAAAATTCTGAATTAAAAGCTCTTGGAACTAAGTGATTGTGCTTATACAATATTATGGTGCCATATTTTCCTTGATTAAAAGAGATACATGCTGCATGAAATGCTATCATACTAGTAATATAATACTTAATTAACAAACAATACAAAGCATAAAACACAAGTAACTTGAACTTTTAAATGTTGTAAACTAACATACTTGTGCTTGTAACTTGCAAATACAGTAGATATTTATGCTCTATAACTGGGAAAAAAAGATATAATTAAGGAAAATATTTAACATAAAATCAGATTTTACAGAAGTTAGATATATATATAAATCAGAAAATAGCTATATTAAGTTTAGTTCAAAATATATGACAGAGTCACTGCTATATAATATAAATTATTCATAAAAAAACTTGAATTTTTGAAGTTGTAATTATATATAAATGAGAAAATAGCTGTATTAAGTTTAGTTCAAAATATATGACAGTGTCACTGCTATATAATATAAATTATTCATAAAAAAACTTGAATTTTTGAAGTTGTAATTATTGTATAGTGTTCATTCTGAATTTATTCATAATTCTTTTGTTTTTAATAAAGAAACAGAGTACCAAATTCTAATTATTTAATATGATAATATAGTCATCGACAAACATTTAGAATTAGATAAATATGAAAAAAATCTATGATTCTTTATTGTTATAAAAAAAAACAACTTCAGTTGCCCAACATATTTATCATAAGAAAGTCCAACATAATAAGCTTAATTAAAAAGCACAGTATCATCTCTTTATGATCAAATATATTAAAAATAGATTTAAAATTTTATTTTAATATTATATACATTTAGCTTAATAGTTTTAAAAGTTTTAGTTTCAACTAGAAAACAAAAATGATTATAAATTAATTTTTTTCACCATAGATAAAAATCATGTTATTAAATGAAAAACTGGTTTTTAAACCTTCATATATTTGAAATCCAAGTCTATTAATTTAATATTTTGCTTAAAATAAGTTAATTGTAATTGAACAATGAATATATTTTTTCATTTTTTTGGTTTTAATGGCTTTTGTATAATTCTTTATTAATGGATCTTGTTTTTAAATTTCAGTTTTTAAATAATTATAATTTACTTATAATATTTTTAATATTTTCATATATAAGTAAAGGTTTCAGTTTTGTTTACTGTATTTCCTTAAAGATAAGATGCCCTTGAAATAAGATGTATTGATTATTTATATATTTGAAAGAAATATATTTAATTCTCTGAACATTTTTTAAACAAAATTAAGATTGTAAGAATTTTTGTACTAATATGGATTTTAATAAAAACATGAGAATTCATGCAAGATTGAAAAAGATTTGGCTTAAATAAATTATAGATTATTCTATATAACTAAAATGCATATTTCATTTATTTTTATGTTAGATTTATAAGAAAAATGATGTATATTTTAGCATTTATCATCCAGTGATCTGCATCATTTTAAAAATATTTTCAGTGGTTTTCTTATCAATGAAAGTCTTTTAAAAATTTAATGTTAGAAAAAACTTGTTAATTAAAGATAATTCTTTTTTTTTTTTTTTTAGATGTTAGAAAAAACTTGTTAATTAAAGATAATTTTTTTTTTTTTTTTAGTCAGTTATATCTAAATCAAATTAGTCTGTAATATAAAAATTAATATGTTTTTTAAAGTAAAATGAAAACATTTATCTCTACTACAATGTTGTAGTTATTCCTTTATTGTTTTCTTTAAATTGCATATTGAGAAAAAATTATTTGCGTTTGAATTATTTAAAAATATAATTTTAGCACATCTTTATAAAAATATCCAAATTTATTTCCAATGAAAAACCTAAAATTTTAAAACATTTCATAAAAACAAAATAGTAATGCTCAAAGCTAGAATCAGAATTAGATGCTTTTATTTATAAAATGAAAAAAATTTATAAATTTGACAGTTTCATCACTGATTTTTATTGAATTTCTGTTGTTGTTAAAATATTTATTAAAAATAAAAACTAACCACAATAAGCATATATTCAAAATTTAATATCTACATATATTTTTATTTTTAATATCAGCATTATGATTTATGTAAAATAATTCTAAAATAAAATTATTTTGATTGTTTATTATACAATTGAAGATTTTAAAAATAAACAGTTTTATCATCTTTTGAATTTTATTGTGCCTAAAAATTTACTGTCTTAAAAAGAAATAATACAAAATTTTACAAATTTTATATTTAAAACTAAGAAAATATGAAGGTAAAATCTTTAGAAATTAAAAACTAATTATGCTATATTTTTATTTCGTACAGTTCAAATTAATAATAAATAAAATATACTTTTCATAGTAATATAAAATATCAGTTTCATTTTTGATACTATTAAAATTTATCTGTAATATAAATTTATAAGTTCATTTCAAATAAATATCTGCTTTTCAAAAATATTAATGTTTTCATCTAAAGTTTCTTATAGTTTTATTATTTTGAATCCTAGATAACATTAATCATGATGGAAATACAATATTCTCAAACTTATGCAAATATAGATAGTCCACAATTTATATGACGACAGGGTTTGAACCCCATAATTATATAAGTTAGAATGTTAGAAGTCCAAACTGCCCAAAATTTATGATTTTTCACTTTTAATATTTACTAGGACATTGCTTCTCAAAGTATGGGTAGTGGCCCCTATATAGGATCCTGTAACTAAATTTGGGGTCAGAAATTTTAACAAAACTTAAAAATTTTGCTAGAATATTTAAGTTGAATCCAGTTCATCAGTATGAATATTTGGCTTGTCTTTAGTGCATGGTAAAATTATATTTGTATGCATACTAAAGAACTGTTTTCAAATAAATTTTCTTTATGATTTATTCTAAGCAAATGTTTTAATTTGTATTTCTAGCTTATACCTCTATATCCAGGGTCACAAAAATATTTGCTCAGGTAAAAGAGGGTAAAAGTAGAAAAGTTCGAGAAATTCTGTATTAGGACACTATACATTAATCTTAATAAACCTAAAGAAAACAAAACTACAAGAATCAGATACAAAAAAATGATGCTTTCTGTATTTTCTATCATTGAATCAGGGACTTGAACCAACTGAATTGCATTGAATTAACAGATTTCATCATCATTGTAAGTATGAGTGGTCATCAGTCAAGGCAGTTATAAATCAAAGACTACCTGTAATTAGGACCAAAGATTTTTATGTAACTCAAATTTTGCATAATTCAGAAAAATAATCTAAAGCAGAAACTACTGGAACTAGGTAAATTATGATGATTGTATCTATACAACATCATGGTACCATATTTGTTCTGTGACTGAAAAAGTGACAAGGTAGGCTTGGAACATTATCATACCAGTAATATGATATTTAAGAACAACAATCACATAATATAAATAAGTTTGTTTACTTATTTATATTATGTGTAAATAAGTTTGGTTTAAATGCTGCTATAAACCAAAAAAGTTCAACAAGACTGCACTAAATGCAAACCAAAAAAAATACTCAAAAATCTTTAGCAATCAAAAGATTTGTCTGATTAAAATCTTTTGGCTGCTAAAGGGCTTTTGAGTATTATTTTTTAGCTGTAAACCAACATGTTTAAACTTGTAACTAATAAATGTAATAATTATTTATGCTCTATACTTCAAAAAAGTAGAAAACATTTTTGGGAAATTTTTTTACACAAGTTTGGATTTATGAAGATCAGATGTAAGTCAGGAAATACCTGTATACAATTCATTAGTTACACCTCTTACTATTTTAATAATTTTACATTACAGATAGTCAGACTAATGATGGGATTTGGGGTTTGAACTTCAAAGTTATAAATTGCAGCAGTAAAAAGCTGAAAAATATCCTAAATCTACACACGACCTACTACCAATATTTATTAGGATATGATACATCATAATAAACTTAAATACAAAACTATAGGAGCCAAACACGTCAGAGCATTGTACATAAATTCATATGTGAATTGCATTGACTGATCAATGAATTTAGATTACATTGCTGTCACAACTGTGAATGGTTGACAATTGACGACATATGTCAAGGATTACCTTATATATTTTACTTTTCTGTTAATTAACCTATCAGTGATGACATCTTTTTCAGAACATATTCAATGTCATAAAAGCTATCAGTACTTATTTTTATTTAGTAAAGTTCACTATTTTTTAATCTAAATCTTCCAATTAAATTAAAGTTTTATTTTCTAATAAGTGTCTACTTTATAATACAAAAAGAAAAATCAATTTTTTACATTATTTTGCTGATTTTTAAAAAATTTTTATGTAATTTGATACCTTCTAAAAAAAATTCAATTTTTTACATTATTTTGCTGATTTTTAAAAAATTTTTATGTAATTTGATACCTTCTTATCAAAATTATGTAATCAAAGTATCATATTTCAGATATCATAAATCTTTTCCTGTAATCAAAACAAATGCACCTCCAGTTTTATTTGTAAACAGATGGAGGGGTGTTAGGAGCTAGGATCCAAGATCATTCAAAGTGGTGTGTCAGTAGGAGTAGCATGCAAACAAGCAGAATGAAAAATGATCCCCAAAAGCATTATTCAATTTCAATGACTTCTAAATTGAATATTTTATAAAATTTTACTTATTTCAATTCTATCACATTCTCTGATATGTTTGTTTGATTCTCTTGTAACAATTTCCAACCAAGAACAAATTTTTTATTTTTTATAAATATTTTTTTAATCTGATATATATAATGATAAACAGATTCAAAAATTCAGTCTGTCATTACAGTTAATGATAAAGTAATTTGTGTTTTGTCTTAAAGCAAAATATTGAAAGTATAGTATTCATATATACTGTAATACTGGGATCAGAATTCGTGACATATGGGTATATCATTTCCATTTAGAACAAAACAACCATTTCTTCAACTATTGTTTATTATTTTATTTTCTATTATTTATTTTTAATTGTATTACATTAAACAATTTCTAACAGATATTTTACAAAAACCTTTAAGAAATTTATTAACATAAAAGAGAGCTGGATGAAAGAGTATATTAAATCATCATTCAAAATTTAATAAATGGCTTAAATAAAAATGTGGAGTAAAATAAACAATATACAATCAAACCCTGATAAGAAGCCCCCATTAAGTCGCCACCCTCGCTGACCGCCAAGAAATCTGGCTGAACGGATCTTCCCTATGTTAATGGAATAGACAAACCCCAATAAGATGCCATCCACCAATAAAAATGTCTGAACAAATATTCCTTTTGGTATTGTGTTTGTCCTCATTAATCAGCCAAGGGCATGTAAGTTGACTTACATCCCAAAGTTCATCAATACTCTATATACAGTATTAAGAGAGCTCTGGATTCATTTATAACCAGCAGGTGGGAGAGATGGAGTTAATGTTTAATCATGTGTCTCTTTAAGTGTGGTTCACACCTAGGTTAAAGAAAATTTAAGATCATTAGAACCAGATCATTTCCATCGTTTATTGCATACCAAGCAAATAAGGATACTGTACAGCAATGATTCTTAACCTTTTCGAAGTCATGGAACACTTTTGATTGTAAAGAAAATTTTCGGAATACTTATCACTAAGATCATAAAACAACAAAAATATGCATTAACATATATTTTACTAAAAATTATACATTACACATTAAATAATAGAAAAAAAACATATATTCTTAAGCTATAAGTGACTCTCTTAGAAAAATTTAACATTTTTAAATCAAATTTAATGTGATGCCTGAGCTAATTGTCTTTTGCAGATTTGAGCAATATTAGGTCTAATATGTGATAAAGCTACCTTCATTTCTTCATCAATATTCCTAAATCTTTCACGTTTTTTAGTTTTATGTTCATTAATGTTGAAAAACGTAGCGCACACAAATATGATGACAAAAACTGTAGCAAAATCTTAAGTGCTTTTGTGGATAAGTCTGCTTAATAGTTTATTTGAAAATGCAAGTTGAATCTTGTCTACATTATAAAATTCATACTGCGCAGTATGCTAACATCATTAAAGTACGCCTCGGGGTTTCATAATTTCGCAGAAAAGTACTAGTTAAGAACCACTGCTGTACAGCAAAGCAGGGCCGTGCGGGTGCTGAGGCAGAGAGGCAGGCACAATAAGGGTCACCTCAGGCAGCACCGTAAGGGGGCGGCATAAGCAGTGAAATCAAAATACAATTTGAACCATTCAATAATTAAAAATCTTTACGCAATGCTTTTCTACATTGATCTATATTGATAGTTCTGCTTTGAGCTTATAATTATTGACAATATTTGATTTTAATGTTAATTTGTCTTGAGAAGTGACAAGTGGCTGTGTTGTGTTTAAATCAGTAAATCAAAATAAAACAAAATCTGAACTAGCTAATAGGACCTTAAAATAAAATTAAAGATGCAGGAGCACTTTCGTGCTGGACTGCCCCTCTTCAGTTGCACACAGGAAGTGAGCGTTAGCTTAGAACCTAAGAGAGAATGGGAACATCTGTAAAAACAAGTGTAAATTGTAATTTAAACCCCGTGCGTCAGAGGAATGGTAAAAACAAACAGGTTGTGCATGTGGGATAAAATGTTAGGCAAAAAGAGGGGTGGAAATAAGGCGATAATAGATACAAAATTTACGTCATTTTCACACTTAAATACTATAGTCACATTGATTAAATAGGTACTCCCCCAAGCACTGGGTATAGAGTCTTTATCCCAAGAATACTGAAAGAAAAGAAAAAACATTTAAGGGGGCAGCATTTCGAAGACTTGCCTCATACTGAGAAAATCTACTGCACGGCCCTGACAGTAAGCTATGTACATTGTGCTCTCAGAAAGCTCAAAATAGAGGATCAGAACACCAAATGGACATGTTTTCTTTATAGTATTGTATATATACAATATGTATACTATACTGTAAAGTATATAGGTTTTAGAAATGTTAAGTTTGGATGCTAAATATATTGATTAAATTTAATGAATACAGTACATTTATACTGTATTTTATTAAATTTAATAAATTCGGAGTTCATTTTCATTTTTATACTATATGTGTTTTCAATAAACCGCCAACCCCAATTAGCCACCAAAATCTCACTAAACAGGTGGTGGCATCCTATCAAGATTTGACTGTATTAAAGGTATTTTTATATACCTTTAATATAAGAGAATTTATTAAAAGTTTTTCTGAATAAATATAATCAGAAATTTAATAGTTTGTTTATACATATCATAATGCAACGAAAAACAAGCAACAGCTACGTTGCAAAATGATGGGTTATTTTTAGAAATCATCAGTTATGAAAATTAGAATATTTCATTACCTGAGTGATTTCATGCTGTCAGCCAACCAGCAGATATTTTTTTATTGGTTGATTTTGATTCTATGCAAAATGTAATGAATGCATTGGGAAACACAGCAATTTAGGAAAATTCTAATTTATCCAAATTTTTTCAAAAAAAATTATTCAATCTTACTACCGAGTGATTGAATGCAGAGTCTTAGTTTGCAATATCACTTACAGATTAAGTAATAAAGACAACTTCTACAGCAATTATGAAGTAATTTTTGGAAAAAAAAAAATAATAATCATATATCTAAAAATCATGTAATGCAACTAAAATTATGTAGCTGTTTTATTATTTCTTTGTTAAACAACAATAACTAAATAACTAGTTAACAATAACGAAATCCTGATTAGCTTATTAGAACAGTCTGATAAGCTAGTCAGGATTTTGTTTTTTCTAATCAATAATTGTAAATGTTTATGTTGCAATCAACAATAAACAATTATCATCTTTGTATTGCAAAAATTCTTATAATACTTTAAAAAAGTATTATGTAGAAATGATATAAAAATATAAATTGTCAATAATAATTTTAATTTCACAATTTTAATATTACATAAAGAATCATTTAAGCAAGTAGCATAGAATATACAAGTTCTGGAATGTTATTACTATCTATAATATATTACTATGAATTAAATAAAATTTCTATTATACATAGCATTTAACTGTTATTAGTACAGTGGTTCCTAAACAATAGATTATGACATAACTGAGAATTGCAGAGATCTGTCTAAAAGATGTGGAGAAGTATTAGAGAAAATTTTTTCAAAAATCTGTAATTTAATAGCTTCAAGCTGATTTCATTTGGCTATTATAGATAAACTTTTGTTAAAATATTAGTGTGACTGAAGATTATGTCTTAATATGAAAATAACAGGCACTTAAAAGTACATTAATCAGCATTATGGATCATCAATGATAAAAAAAATTGTATTAGGGTTATAATTAATAAAATTTGGGAAATAATAACAGTAATAGATAGGAAATAATCACACGTGAAGAAAATATATGCTACTATATCCATTCTTAAGCCAAAAAAATTCTTCTCTGATGATTACTAAAGATAAACTCTAGAATTTAAGCTAATTATATACAATATATATTTTATTAAGCAAAACTTATTATTAATAAATAATGATTTCTATATCTTTTAACCAGGTTATTAATCTAAATTTTGTTAGCAAAAATATTTTTCAAAAAAATGCTCATATTTAAATATTGCATATGTTGACTGTTACATTGTTTTAATGTTACATTTTAATTTGTTTTACATAAATAACATTTAAAATTTATTTTTATTACATATTTCAAAACTTTATATATTATTTAGTTTGAATATAAAAAAGGGATTTAACTATTTTAAATTGAATTTTTAATTTTTTTTTAACCATTGAAAAGGTATTTAAGAGAGAGCCATTGTTTTTATATATATGCACAAGAATGTGCAATAAAGCAAGTCACAGCTTATACCATCATGTCAATACAAACACTTTTCTATTTTTGTCTTTTCACTTCTGTTTCAATGAATGCCAGCACATCAATTATCACTTAAATTGTTAAAAACAAACATTTTTCAATAAATGGTGTCCTAGCAATAGTCAAATTTAGAACTAATTAACTCAAAAATCATTAAATAAGTCACAAATTACACTTTCTGTAGAGATAAAAATTTTTATATGTATTCCAAACTTAATAGTAGTTATTATTAGAAGAATTTAATGAGAAAGAAAGATAATGCACAAATCATAGTAAAAGAAAAATAAACAAAAGACATAAGTTGACCTTTATAAGAACAACATTAGACAAAATATTGACAAACAGAAAGGCCAAAATTATACAATCATAAAAATAATAAAAGTAATAAAGTGGAATAATTTCTATTATTATTATTTATTATTATTATGTTATAGTACATCAATGTGGGCACAGAGTATCTTCAGGTCAAAGTGCTATGTCGGACATGAGTCAAGACATAGCTACTTGTGATGTTTAATTGTGTCAATAAAAGATGTATTTAAATTCAGAAATTTAATGATTAAACTTCAAAAATTAAAAAGCAGTTTCAATGTTAATCGTTTTATTAATAATTAACTATTAAATAAAAACAAGTAGCTATTATTTTATATATAAAATTGAAAAATATTAATTCAAAGACAGAAAGGCCATGTGTTTTCATTTCAGTAAATAATAAACATAAAACTAGTAATTTATCACTTCAGTTAACATTTAAATTCTGTAAATTTTGTTTTCATTTCTTCGAAAAACAATTTGGGATATCAAAAGCAATAAAATTTACACCGCTCTGTTCTTCTGATATAATTTGTTTGCAATTATCTAATGATTTTATACATCAAAATTTATTTAATACAATGTTTACACAATACTTATTTTCTAAAAATAAAAATATTTTTAAGATTCGAAGTCATCAATAATAAAGTTTTTGATTTATTATGAAGTACATGTAAAAGCAACAACAAACAATTATTAGAAAAGGCAAAGATATATATATAATAAACAAGAAAATATTCCAATAATCAATTCATAAAAGATAATTAAATATTTTAAATACCATTTAATGACTTAATTATGTTAGAGAAAGCACTTATTTTTAAAATAAGAATTATTAGTGTTATTGTTTGGTATACTTTCAAATGTTTCTGAGCATTTAAATTTACACAGTCCAAATTCTAATATGATGATAAAGCATTAACAGATACAACAGAATATATAAATATAACTATTAACATTCTTACATGCTGGTAATTTAAGAATCTGCACCAAAACAGAAAACTGGTTAAAGATATGTATCAAATTATTTTAAATTCTCTCCTTCAAGTTTCTAAATTTAAGTTTAAAAAAAAGAGAGAGAGAGAGATTTTTTTAGTGGCATAAAAAAATTAAACAAATAGTTTATAAATCCTTAAATTATCTCAGCAGCTTTTATTATTATTCTGCTACTAGTTCAAATTTAAAAATAACAAGTTTTAAAGTTGGAAAAACTATTTTAAGCAAAAATTTGTGGGATGATAATGGAAAATAATGTGAACTGTTATTGTTTAAGTCAAATGGGGGCATTAAGTTGGTACTAAAACTAAAAAAAAAAAAAAACTATGTTGACAATTTATTCATTAACACCCTACTAACGGTAAAAAGCTGAAAAACCAGTTTTATTTTTTTTTTAAGATTATTTTGCAGAGTTGGTAGCTCGTAATTTTTTGGAGCGGCAAGTAAAAAATTGGCGGATAATGGTATTGTAATTTACTACCACGTGTCTCAACTGTCTGGCATTGCTTGGGCACCTGGTAACGATAAATCCAATTCTACACCGGGCACGAGTCTCAAGCTCAAGGCCAACAACAACAACGGTCACAACGAGCTAGAATGTCTTTCAATCAACCTTCTATCCTACACTTGAACAAGGCCGAATTTATTTTAACACAATATAATTTTTCATATTCGAAAACCAGCGAATTCCGACAGTGTGGAAAACTTAAGAACGTAGTGTTTTAAATATCGCGATTAATCGCGTACAGTTAATCGATATTCGATCGAAAGAATTCTTTCAAATGCCGACGCATTTTTTGCAATTATTTTCGCGACTGACAGTCGGATTTAAAAAAAAAAAAAAAAAAAAAAAACGAAATTACTGGAGAGAAAGTAAAAGCGAGAGTTCATCGCAAACATCGAACACGGAACCACCAATAGGAATAAGTCGTTTCCGGTGACGAAAATAAATCAACCTACAGATCTCTGGCCTCGTTGACACGCAAAACTTTTTTTTTTTTTGAAGTCCCAAAGGAGCGTGTGTTTGTGGACATCTTTGCAATTTAACGTTTTAATTAACTCCTCGACGACAAGCAGAAATCTTAAATAATTCCTTCGATAATTTCCGAAACGAATATTTTCGGATATCGTAAACTTTTTCGAAAGCTATCGATCTTCGTACCGAAAAAAAAAAAAAAAAAAAAAAAAAAAAAAAAAAAAAAAAAAAATATCGTAAACTTTTTCGAAAGCTATCGATCTTCGTACCGAAAAAAAAAAAAAAAAAACTTTCGGCTCAAAACGACTAGCTAAAAATTTCTGGGTCATCTCGGTTTGGCATGTCTGAAGGGTGAGTAAGGCAATTCAATAGTATAAGTTGAGCAACTTTTTAAGTAAAATTTATCTTCCGCACCTAATTAATGTCTAGGATAGAGAGATATATGTATGTCGAAATGCCAACTGTGACTAGTTTACACGTCTAAACTCAACCCATTTCGGATAAAACTTTTAATGATTTTTTTTTTATATTATTAAATTTGCAGATGGTCACAACCTATCAATCTAGATTTTTTTATAAAGAGAAAAAATTGCAACACGTGATTTTCACGCTTTGTGAATCGAGTCGTACGTCCCAAGGGCATAAAAATCGTTACAGCTTTTTTTAAATGATAAATTGCTATTACATAAAGTTGGAGAACGTCCGGCCTTTCCAACACCACGCTGTTGCTTCACCGTGCAGTTTCACTCGCAGTCTTACCTTGACAATGTTTACAACCCACTGTATCTCCCTCCTTGCTGCCGTCACTCGTCGATTGGCAATCTAACATGATATTACTAATGACAACAGCGGCAACGACGACGAACGACCACAATCCACACCGACTTTTAAGACTATAGTGCCTCAACATCCATGATGGATCCACGGTAGATCAAACAGCTGGAATGCATTGCGTCCAGGGAGAAAACTTCTTGAGAGAGAAGACAGTTAAAAGAGAGAGAGTGTAAGAGAGAGAGAGTGAGAGAGAGAAGGGTGTCGCAATATTCGCCAGTGCTGCCGCCCGTTGAGACAGTTAATGTTATCTGCATCTCAGCTAAAGGCAGCAGCTGATTCACTCCATTACTACATGCTAAAAATAGACTCGAAAACCTCTACCCGGAGCCATACACCTGCTGAGGTTGGCACCAGTAAATTCGGACTTGGGAGAGGAGGAGAAAGAGAGAGAGAGAGCGAAGTATCTCTCTCCTCCTCTTCGGACAATGAGATGAAGACCAGATAAAAAGAAAACACGCGACTGTGGAATGCATTTTGGGAGCTTTCTAACTGGGTCTCTATACGTTAGTTCCCCCCTCCCGTGACAGACGAACTCATCGTTAAACAAAACCTTCTTTATGATCTTGGCCAGGTTGAAATGAGGCCCGGATTTTACGAACCACGTTCTGCCAACGGATGGATGGAGAAAACAACACAGATGCATTCGAAAAATACAACAGCAGCTTGCATCCCGAAACTGTGTTACTAAGAACAAATAAAAAAAAATTTATTTAGGTCCGAGCGACGTTAGCGATTAAAGTTATATCGAATATTTTGAACGATTGCGTTAAAATATTTTTAGCGAGTTTTAATCTGTGAATGGAGCGATTTATCAAATTCGCAAATCTAGATCATTTAAAAGCGTGGAATCAAACTTTTTTGGGTCATCTTTAACATGTTAGAAACTTAACAGAAATTCCTCCGATAATCCAAACATTGTGCATAAAAGCGAGGGAAAGTGTAGGGGACCAGATATCTCCTCCCGTTCTCCACGAGTCATTGCCCCCTCCTGTACATTAATCTATTCTAAATAGTGACATTATTTGTTGATTTACTCTAGTCCGAATATCTCTCTCTCTCTCTCTTCTTTCGGAAACGTCCGAATTGACTTTCTCCTCCCTTTTTTTTTTTGTTAGTGTTACAGAGGTTACTGGCCTTCGAAATGCAATTTCTGGCGATGTGTCTCAGTCTTCAATCACAACGTTGACACTTTTTGGGGAAGGAGACCGCTAAACGTCGTTCGTCATTATGTAACAGTTCGAAAAATAGAATGAAAACGGGGGTCGACGGAACGTTTAGAACGAGAATTAAACGAAGAGGACCGGTCTAAATAATGCCGAAACAGTTCTAAACGGGAACGGTTTCGAAAATTAGAGGAGGATAGAAATGTGTTCGCGTTCCGGAGGGAGGTGAGGTGTGGAAAGAGGTGGCTGGCATGGCTCCAGACATGTTATATTTAGTAGATTTAACTACAGCAGACCTTGGAGAGACTGATGCGTTAAGACATCGTTCGATGGTAGTAAAAAGCCAGATTTCTTTGCTTCTAGTTTGTGCGAATTTTCTGTTGCAGTCACGTGCGGATAGTAAAACTGCAACTATCGACCTTCGTTATTATGCTACACGTGTTCGTTATGCATCGATAAACCATAAACAGAGTCCGACGACCCTTTACAAAGAAAAAAAAGTGCATCCGAGCTATTTATAAAAGAAAAATATCAGATATCGGCAGTATTTACGCGTTACTCGATACACGCATGTGTATGTTTATATATATATATTACACTTTTTTTTTTCCTTCCACGAGTTGCGGTTATTCTAAGGAGGTGCGGTACCGAACGAGCAAGACTAGGGCGCCATCTGCATTCCAGAAATGGCACTAGAGAAGTACACGTGTTGCAACTAAAGAATTTCGCGATATTCGATTTTGTTTTTTTACGGCGTGTAAAGATCTACTCGCTCGAAATGGGAAAAGTTGCAAGAGGGGGAGTGAACGGAATACAAAGTGGAACGCAATTAAACCGTAAGGATATACGAGAGAAATATTAATAAACGGAAAAACGCTGGGTGAACCGGAGTCCAGTTTTTCAACCTGTTCCAGAATTAAAAATGTCAAAACTCGGTTTCGTCATTAGCATTGCCACACAATTAATTAATCGATATATATATATTTACGAATAATCGAACTGAGATTCGATTAGAAGTTTTATTTTTTTTCGTTTTTCACTCCGACGAGTGAAGAGAAAGCACAGGTGTCCACTTTTTTTACACGTGTGACGTTTTATTTTTATCGTTTTTCACTCCGACGAGTGAAGAGAAAGCACAGGTGTCCACTTTTTTTACACGTGTGATGCCAAACCGTCTGCTATAACAGATGTCCAAGAAAAACACATACGAGTATCGAATGGAAACACAAAAAAAACGCATATTTTGCTAGTGATCAAACCTCAAGAATCGATGGAAAACAAAGTATAAAGAAAATGCGATCCCGTTTGTTTAGAATATCAGTACACTGCCTTCGGTTAGTCTAGAGAATGATAACCTCTAACATTACGTATATCGGTCAGAAATTTCGAAAGGGGGAATTCGTCTCTTTCCTGTTTTCTGCTATGACTCACCATTATTATATATCGAAATGCAGTGTAATCTAACCGAAGTGCAGTTCTGCACACGTGTGATTAGACTTGCATTTATGTTACAGAAAACACGCGTAACGTTCGAGATGATGTAAATGAGCATCAGAATATTTTTTATGTATATAAAATGGGGATAGAATGGAGCAATTGTGGCCTGTGGGAAACGACACAATAACTGGCCATCTATTGTGTGAGAGGTTGGCGCCGATGAAACCAGGACACCATATGGTGGGTGCCGAATCGACTGCATAATAATTCGCGTAAGGGGGAAGAAGAAAAAAATAATCCGTAACGCGCAAACGGTAGCCTTGTTTTCTACGAGAAAAAGTATTAAATGTGGAGCTGAGAGATACGCGGAAGCGGAAAGAAGAAAAAAAAAAAACTAGATGCCCCAGCTAGCATTCGGTGTCTTTGAGGTCATTTCAACCGAGCATAAATCAAAAATGGCCCTATACATAGTCACGCAAGGAGACAATAATAGCTCACAAGTCAGCGACAAAACTACTGTAATTATCTTCTTTCTTCTTCTATTCATACGCGTATAAATAAAATAAAACAACATTATACACACTCACAGATCGAAACTGCAAAATAGAAACGTTCCTGAGTCACTATTTTAGTAAGCATTAATTGATTGAACGATTAATCATCAAGTGACATCAATCACGACCTAGAAAAATGTCGTCAAGTATTTCGAAAACGTCCAGCTGACCATTCGCGAGATGGAACGAAAATAAACTATTTCGAGCTTCCCAGAAGCGGGAGAGAGTAGAGGAACGTTTAAAATAAAAATAAAAAAAAAAGATGGCTTTCTCATGGTATGGATTAAACATGAACACATCGCTTAAAAAACTACATGATCAGAATACTAAATTGTATAAAAATCGCCTACGAAAATATATCTGACGACATTACTGTGCATAATCGATGACAAATGTAGAAGTATGCTATTTTTCCGCACTTCTTTGTTCATTATATAGCTGAAGTGTTTCCGGCTCTTCAGACAATCGAGCTTTAATTTGCGGATGTCTCGAACAATACCGATCATAACGTCTTATGAATGATAGTTGTAAATTTTCACGTGTTTCCTATCATTGCAGGGTCAAAGAATAAACAAAAAATTAAAATAAATACACCCGTTAATTTAATTAAACCGTGAACTAGATTGATTTTTTGATCGCTTTATCGATGCAATAATTGTTTATTCCATCGAAATGATACTATCAATAAAAAAAAAAAACGAATTCCGGCTGTAACTCCGTTTATGTTGTTTGATAACAAATGATGAGCGTTAATGTTTGTTTAAAAACTGTTGAAAGTGAATTTCATTGTTGCTTCTAAGAATTAAATTCGATTTTGGACACAAACGTGGTGTGGCAATGGCGTGAAGTTCGCATAAAACAAGTCATTGTTTCGTATATCAGATATTTCTAAACGATTCTTTCCGGTGTTAACTTATCACACCTATTGTTTCTCTAGAGATTAAAAAAATTTAATTTTTTTTTTTTTTGTGAATTTTGTGACTGACACGAGCCAATTTGGGTCCACACAAAAAAAAAAATCTTAGCTTTTATCGATGGAAAGATGAGAGTAATGTTTCCAAATTAAATCATGTTTAGGAACAAAAGCATTCGTAATAGATTTTTCTAATGAATTTTCTCGATATTTCCTGTAAGAGGACCAACAGCTGTACTGTAACTATCAATATAATCGGTCGAAAAAGATTCGGTTTTAAGCTACCGAATCTTTTTTAATAGAATTTTACAACAGCCACACGCGTACCCATAATTAAAAAACTATCATTAACAGAAATGTCTTATTTTCGGAACATTTTTTTCTGAATGGAAGTATTTTAAACGCTCTAAAAAAAAAATATTCAAGAATTAACAATACGTCTTGCAGTTTTCCGAACTGTGACAGGTGTAGAACGACGACCCGAGTTTCGACCGTTCTGGAAACCGATTTTGCGCATAATGACGATAATCTTTCCGAATTTCGTGGCAGAAATCGATACTGCGTATAAAAATCGATTATTCTATACTTATTCTCTCGAAATTGCCCGTCTTATTAAATGATAATCGCCAGATGTTTTAACAGCTGTATTTTGATTAGGGGAGGAAAAATATCGAATGTGCAAGGGTGGGCGTGGTAGCAGCGTTATTGCGAATTTTGTCGAGCAACCTTAAGTTTAGACAATAAACATTAGAAAATAAAACAAAGCGCACATTCTACTAAGAAATAAAGAAGCGCAAACAAAAATTTCAGAACATTTTGTGCAAAGATTTCAATTAAAACAACTTGTTTACACTAGAACAAACAGAACGAAATTTTTAAAGAATTATGGATCTAAAATTTGCAGATTACGACTCACGCACTCGACCTTTATATATATATAATGTTGAGTTCCAACCCAGTTGGGAAAATTGCTCGTCATCGTCATTATTTTTTCAATCACAACCGCCGTCCTCCCACCAATTACTATTATTAACGTTCCCTTTGAATTCTGCGACCATATTACTGACCTAGAAGCAATTTTTGATCATAATTTAATCTTTGCCCCACTTATCAGTAACCTTGTTAAGAGACTTGCTTAACGTGAAAACATGGAGTCGGAGATCTTACAAGTCTAGTGTGTTATTCTTTCTCTCTCTCTCTCTCTCTCTTTCCTAGTTCTAACTCAAAATTCTGGTTGATCAAAACAAGTTCTGGTAGAGGTTAATTTATAAAATTACTTTTAAACTTTTTAATAGTTTTATATATCACCTAATCATTCTGAATTATGATGCACGGTTAATAAGTAGACTATATATATATTTTTTTAAATAATTTTGATTCATTACACACAATTTTTATAAACACATTAATCACTACTTTTTGTGTTAAAAATTCTAATTTTTGGATAGTAAATCTAGCAAAACTTTATTCCTGTTTTTTAGACCGAATTCTTTTCCTTCCGAAATCTGTTTCTCTGAATATTTCGTGGCGAACAGTTAATTTTCAGGTAAACAATCACAATACTCAAACATGTCATTAATGTTCAAAAATTTATAATTACTATTATTGTTCTTAAAGACACTCATTACTGTTTGTTTTACTTCTTAACAGTACGATTTCGCGACTCTATCTGTTTATTGAATACAATTTTACGAGTTGAATCACTAGAAAACGTGTTTTACATCTGTTGTTTTGACTGGATTTTTCGGTATTGCTTGAAGTCGAGCGTAACGAACTTTTTGTTTTGTCGATAGCATAGAAAGGTCGCGATTTAACCTCGTTCGGATTTTAAGTATACTTGTATCTATCGTTCTGATGTGCGAATTATTTTCTCCCATCTACAACACTTGAACTTTTTTTTTTCTTCTTTTTCACACCTCATCGAATTTCGGGAGAGATGTTTAAAATATTAAATAACTGAAGGTGTGTTCGAATTTGTGTGTGTGTAGGCGTAAATATTTATTCCTAATCGTTATGTTCTGGGAATATAAACTGGCGATAAAATTATTTCATCGATGTAACTTATCTCTCGAGTGTTTTTTCCATTTTTTTGTGGCGAGAAAAGCGATACAGATTCGGTTTAAGTTCGTAAGAATTAAAGTAATTTTGGTATGCAGAAATTTTTAATAGAAGCCGATTTATAAGAGAGTTCATTACTGAAACTTAAAAGACATTGTTTCGTTAGTTACGCAACTCCGAAAGTAGATGGATAGATATATCCTGTTTCAGCTTTCAAGTAGATTAGACTTCCTAAACTGCAAAGTATTTTAACGTTCTGTCAAACCTAATATCGAAACTTTTTTCAAAAATTACAGAACATTGTGATGTTTTTAGAAAAATTTTAATAACAAACGATGTCGCAACCTTATGCTGTGAACTATGGCCAAACTGCACGAACAATTCAATGAAGTTGTGTGTATCGTCTCATCCGGGATCAATGACAGCAGGAATAATAGGAAGACAAAGCGCTTTTCTTCTAACGTTTGTGTACCGAAATCATGTGGGATTGAACTGCATGTTTTCATAAGTTCTCTTCCTTTTTCAGTGCCCCGAGGCTCTTAATCTTTCTATATATTATTATTATTAATATTCTGTGAGTTGAGTCACGTCTATGTTGGTTGAGGAACTTAACCAGTTTAAAAAATCATAAATCAATTCGCTGTTCAATAAGTTGGCTTTAAAAAAATTGTTTTGATTATGGATATCGACTGGTGTGGCAATCGTTTTAAACTGGTTGCTACAACCAAATTAATGATATACAGAATAAATAAAAAAAAAGATTTTATAACATCAAATATTCGTTAATGTTTTAATTCCTGCCAGAGAATTAAACCTGCAGTGCCAAGGAATCTAAAGATAAAAAGCAAGATTATATGCCAACCAAGCCAAGATATAAGCCAATAAAGACCTATATATAGATGTTTACTATACTATGCGTACACGAGTTTATCAATGATTTTTTCCCATTATTTTAAACAAAATTTCATTATTAAAAACGTGTATATTCGATCCAAACCTATCAAGGATAAAACCATTTATGACAATCAGTTATACTGTTCCTGTATATTGGCTCAACTTACAGCTTACATCATACTTCAGTTTTTACAGTCTCAATAACAGATGCAAATATCATAAATCAATACGTACGATTCTATTATAGTTTAATATGGACGATTTTTGACACGTGTACGCTTTTAAAAAACGATAAAATTGTTACTATAACAGTAAAAAAGTTTATTTGTACATCGACACTTTTAATTATAGTAATTTTCTGCAACAATGGTTTTAAAGACTGCTTTCAATAAAATATCAACAGATTAAAGAAACAAAAAAAAATCTGACACGAACATAAGCTATATTCAGTTTTCTATTACTTGCTGACATCTACTTTATTTTTTTCTTAAATCAATAAAAGCAAAATCGTCACTTTCTTTGCCAATTTAAGGATGACGTCTACTTTAAACAGGTTTCCAGCTTACGTTGTAAATAATGGAGTTGGAAGGATGAACTACAATTCCTTTAATAGAGTTTTAGAGTTCAAGATTAACTGAAACAAGCTAAGAAAACTTTCACAGTTCAATAAATTACAGCTTTTTTTTATTTTTTTACGACTTTGGCAACTATTAATTTTTACATTAAAAATATAATTTGATAACTAAATATAATGGAATCTATTTTTATCTATTTGTTTTAATTAATACTTAAAAAAATATATACTGTAATTCTTTTCTGATCAGAAATTTGTAATGTAGATAATTTCTAAAAAAAACAAATATGCTAAAATTCTTGCTAAATGAGATTTCTTGTGATTACCTAATAAAAACAACATCTTTATGGGAACTTCCCATCTGAATCCAATGTCCATTAACAGAATTACAGTCACTGTCCAACGAACTAAATCTTCATTCTGTACAAAACAATTTTTTCCCACCTTAAAAAACTTTCAAATGTTTTTGTTATTGCCATTTTATAAGTGTAACATATATACAGTATACTGCAAAATTAATTTGTCACTTGTCGCATTACATACTTCTGTCAGCATTTGATGTTTGGACCTAGTGCATAAAAATTTTCTATTTAAAAATTACTAAATATTCAATAAGGAAATAACTGAAATTAAATACTTCTCAGTACTGTTAATAATTTAAGGTCAATAAAATTATAAATGATATGACTTATGGATTATGATTTTAACAACAAAGCTGATAAACAATTGTTTATATCAAATATCCAGACAAACTTGAGATGATGATTCGCATTACATCTCTAAACTTTGTACAGAAACAGTAAAAGCTGAATTATAATATTTATGAAGAACTGTTCTGGAAGAATTTAAAATCTAAATGCCGACTTAATTAACATATCACTTCTTTAAAAACTTTCTTACTGATAATGTTTATAAATTAAATATATTTAAAATTCAAATGAGAAAAATCAGTAATAAGAAGATTAATTAAATTCCAATTTATTCGCAATTAAAATCTATATAAAAATGCATATTTGTTCAAAGAATTAATAAAGGTAGAAAGATTGTTTTACTAAAAACTACCATTCACTTTATCAATAGCTCAATAGTACATTATCATCTTCGTTTTTTCATGCTTAAGATATTTTTTCCATTTTTAATGCTTCTAATATTGATGTACAGAATATATAAATGAATGATAGTTAAATTAAATAATTACTATTGATTAACAACTTTTTATTTAAATATAGATATTAATTGTTAAATCTTTGCCAAAAATCTTACTAAACCAGGAATATAACTTACAATCAAACAAATATGCCTATAAACTTAATGATATAAAATCATCATTATTAATATAAAACAGAAAAAAAATAAATCGTTCTAATATCTATAAATTTAAGAATAAATGCAATAACAAAATTGCTGTTAATTTTACCAATAACTGAAAATTTTATCTACACTTATCAAGTTACTGTGTGGTCAAATATTTTTATCAGTCTGCTAAATTTTAGATATCAATATAAAAAATATTTTGATAAAAATTTAAGAAAATTAAAACTTCAATAGGTTTTTTTAAGAATTATTAATTTTTTGATAATGGAATCTATTCATATATATACTATTTTAGATATCTCAATTATTTTTTGAAGTATACATATATAACTGTTAATGTGATAAAGACCACTTATTCTTGATAACATTAAAGATCTACATAATAATTACTAGTTATATCAAATTTTTTGTTTTAATTTTTAACTCATGGCATGAGGTGAAGGCCTAAGAGACAAAAAGAAGCAACTGATGCAACAAATCAAAAACTGAATTACAAAACCAGTCACAAGAAAATTGATTTTTTTTTATTTAATAGATGATGATTTTTATACAAAGCATATAAAACCAATGATTTCAAAAATAAAAATAATAATTATACACAAATTCATATTTCTTTATTGTTTTCAAAATTTCTAAATCTGGTAACTGATTAATTGATTTCCCATAAGATTGAAATGGAAAACTGGGTTTCGAGATATGAACTTTTCGAGTTCAAACCAAAGACAGGAACAAATTAGGTTTGTAAGTTGAAGTACCAATGTAGTTCTAAATAATCAAGTAAAATATTCATCTGTTTATTTTTTTTATATCAAGAAATTTCCCACCCAATTTGAACTAGCTCTACTTCTATCATAAATGATATTCTCCTACTAGCTAACTTTGCATTGCCATTTTTAAACAATTACAAAATCAAAATTAACAGAACTATTATTATAATTTTTGAATCCATATTAATAATTCTGATGATGATATATATAAATCTTAAAATATCTTAAAGAAAAATTAAACATTTTTTTATATAATAATTAATCAATTTCAGATAAAATTTACAATTTTTTTTTAATTTTTCTTATAACTAAAAAAAATTAAAACTGCATTTTCAAACTGTCATTTCCTGATCTTCCGATGGAATTTTTTTTTTAATATCTGGAATCAAAGTATTAATTGTTAATTTAATTTTTTTTCTTTAATTGTTTAATTTATTTTAAAAATATAATAAAATATTATATATAGTTATAATTAATTATTCATAGAAAATAAATATTGTTTTAACTTAAATATTTGTTTCAGATATTCACAAGGCTTTTGTATAGTTTTAATTTACCAGGAAGTACAAATAAAACACAAGTAAAAATTATAATTAACACAGGTATTGACACTAATGCAGTTGTTGTTTGGATTGTTTCAATGTTGGTAAGTTAAAATTTTATTCTTGGATAAAAATAATATTTTTAGTATTGCATCTAATTTTTTCATTAGTTTAATATTTTCTTATGATTAAATAAATGAATTAATTTATTAGTACTCAATATAGGTTATTTTTAATTTATAATTTTAAGGGTGGAAAAAGCAGTTGCCAGAAACATATTGCCCATTTTTTTAAGGCTGTGGAATCATATTATCATCCTTCAAATAATGGAAGATGGATGGTAAGTTGATATGTGTTAAATTTAAAAATTATTTAAACCATAAAATTTTGTAAAAAAAAAAAAAATGAGCACAAGCAAGAAGAAAAACAAAAATTATGAAAAAAATTTTATAGATGTAACTACAGTGCCAATGCTTTAATATTCTAAAAAACAAAATAGACTCAATCCCAAGTAACATAAATTTATGATCTGTAAACATTTTTATTCAAATCATATAACTTTAAAATTAATTTTCTATAAGAATCAGTGATAAATATTGTTAACTAATTTTATGAACAATACTTAGGTTAATATATTTTAAATCTTTTCTGTTATATAAATTATTATTACTATAAAATATGATTACATAATTCAAATATAGACATAATTCATTAAAATATTATATTTAATGAATTATGTCTATATTTTATCTTATAAATCTATTTATAATATGAAGAAATTAACTGATTCTATCCAAAATATTGATTGAATCCCTCTTATAAAGAAAATTTAATGTGTTTTAATATTCTTCTGCCAAAGTCATTTTCAGTATTATAGGTGGAAAGTAAAGTCAATTTTATTTCTTTCTTTAACAAAACAATTTAATTGATTTTATCAAATATGATTACATAGAATATTGTTCATTTTTAATATGAAGGAATCTGTTATCGAGAATACTCCATCCATATCATAAAGAAATAAATTTTTTGATAAAATTCTGTTGACGAAATTATTTTTAGTAATTATAAATAAAAGCTTAAAAAATACTATGAAAATCATAATTGTTAGTCCTATGTTCAACAACAAAACAGTAGAATATTATAATTTTCAGTACAGATTTTCTGCTGCCAGAAGACTTTTTAATGTTTACATCTTTTAATGACTTTTATGTATAAGGTGTGTGTAAAAGTTCTCGCTGTTTTCCAACAGATGGCTCTGAACGTAAATGGTGACGCAATCTATCACGACGAAAGGGTCATTCTCTAAGCCTAACAATCTGTCAATAAGACTGCGTCAAAAAATTAGTTATTTTTTTACATCATCATTAGCTGTTTGCACATAAAAATGTCAAATTTTGAACCGAATAAGCATCATTTGCGGGAAGCATTACTTTTTTGCTTTCATTTAAAGAAAACTGCAGCTCAAGCCCATGATATGCTTGTGGATGCTTATGGTAGGTTTGCTCCTAGTGAAACAATGTGTTGTGATTGGTTTCACCGTTTTAAAGACTGTGATTTCGAAGTTGAAGACCACGAACGCAGTGGTAGGCCGAAAATGTTTGAAGATGATGAGTTGGAGGCTTTGATTGAGCAAGACCCAAGCCAAACCCAAGAAAAGCTTGCCAGTTCATTGGGAGTGGATCGCACAACAATTGCCAAGCATTTGCATGTCATAGGTATGATTCAAAAAGAGGGACATTGGGTGCCACACCAGCTGAAGTTGCGTGATGTCAAACGGCGATTCATGACGTGCAAAATTTTGCTCCAACGTCAAAACAGGAAAAATTTTTTGCACCGTATTGTTACTGGGGATGAAAAGTGGATCCACTTTAGTAATCCAAAACGCAAAAAAGTGTATGCCCTGCGTGGAGAGTTCCCATCGACCTCAACAGGCACGCCAAGGCGGAACATCTACGGCGGCAAAGTGATGCTGTGTGTCTGGTGGGACAAGAAGGGTATTTTGTACTACAAGCTTCTACAACCAGGGTACACAGTTAATGCTCAATTGTATGGACAACAATTGTTGTGTTTAAGCCAAGCGATCAAGGAAAAATGGCCAGAATACGCCAAACAACACGATAAGGTGGTTTTCCTGCACGACAACGCACGGTCGCATGTGGCAAAGTTGGTCAAGGACATACTGCAGGCACTTGGCTGGGATGTTTTACTTCACCTGCCGTATAGCCCAGATATCGCGCTGTCGGATTATCACCTGTTTCGTTCGATGGCGCACAGCCTGGCAGACCAGCACTTCTCAAATGACGCCGAAGTTCGAAAATGGGTCGACGAATGGATAGCCTCGAAACATGAGGAGTTTTTCCGCAACAGCATTCAACAGTTATCTGAAAGATGGGCAAAAGTATTGGCCAGCGACGGACAATACTTTCATTGATGTATTTATTTTCATTCTTTTTTAAATAAAGACTCTTTTTTCGAAAAAAAACAGCAAGAACTTTTTCACATACCTTATAGTATTAAAACCAATATCTTAACATATGTATTTATGTTCTTGTCCTCTGTTCAATAGGGAAATAACAATAATGACTTTTTAGAATTTCAACTTTATTTTCAGTTAAGAAAATTTAACATTTGATAAGAAAGAGAAACATTTTTTATAAAAAAAAAATTGTTTACAACTTTTCCACTAGAGAGAACTGATTAATTCCAGAGGACTGGTGCCTATTGATATCTTTGAATGTATTCATCATATAATGGCTGATAGCATATACTAATTATGCAAAAATTATTCAAATATTATAATTCTATAGTATTATACAGTGGGTGATTGGATAACGAACACTTTCGCGAAAGATTTTTATGTTCAAATAACGAACACAAATTCAGATAACGAACACTTCACAGAACAAACTGTGTGACCCTCGGACTGACGGAATGATAGGTGGGCCCGATGGCCGTGTGGTAAAGCTGTGGCTTACCATCCTGGAGGATCCAGGTCTCACTCCTCCAATTTTTCAGGAGGGTCCGGGCTCGGCCCATTGAATTTCATTCTTCAACTATCTGGTTGACCCTATCATGGTGTTGGCCAGCCTCTGATGAGCTCTATAAGTGGCCACCGCCAGATAAAAATATCTCATGAGGATATGGCGGCTTAATTAAACTAAGGAATGACAGTCTTAGGCCTAATGTGTTTATGGGTAAGGATGGGGGAACAGTAGTTTTTCCCAATTAAAATAAACTTGGAGACAACTTAAAACAAATCAAAGATTTATTAAAGAAGGTAAGAGAGAGATTTTATTAATATTTTGTGTTAGAATGACACCCATACTAAGTTGAGGTCAATAGGCATGGGAATCTCTACCACCACAATGCTATTAATCGCTTCCGTAAAATCTTGAAGAAGAGAGAAAATCAATCAAAATTGGACAGATTCTTTAACGGAAAATTAAACATAATAGATTAAAATGCAAGACTATATATGTATATATTATTGTTACTACATATAAATAAACGTAGTAAGAAATTATATAATTTTTTATTTATGTTATTGAGTCTCTAGAATGAATTAATCAAATTCCCATAAAAACCTATAGTAAATCAATGATCGGTTAACAAACAATTCAGATAACGAATATTGTCATGGAACGGATTACGTTCGTTAACCAATCACCCACTGTAAATGGAATTATAACTTTATCAAATTTTAAGATTTTTATTTTTTATCCACCAGAGCAATCAGGTTAAAATATTAATTTCAAAATTTTTTATCAAAGCAAGATTAATCACTGTTTTTATTTCATCTGATTTTAAGATTTTTATTTTTTATCCACCAGAGCAATCAGGTGAAAATATTAATTTCAAAATTTTTTATCAAAGCAAGATTAATCACTGTTTTTATTTCATCTTATATTTTCAATTGTATATTTGTCTGTGTTCAGTAATTTCTTCAATTGTAACAGCTATAACTATCATATTTGACATAGTTCATTCTGATGACTTGATTTAATTGGGTTCTGTTGTAGTTCCCTCTAATTCAGAACTGCAACAGAAATACACAAATAATGAAAGCAGTATGTTTTAACATCATAACTATGTAATAAACCACATTACTCTAGATTGAATTTATTTCAACTTTATCACAATGGCAAAACTGTGTCTTATAATTTTGACCAATAAACTTAATCCTTTTTGTGACATAGAAGTGGCAATGGCTGTTTATTTGGAAAGTAAAACATTAATTAACATGTTAGAAAATATCCAGTTTTATATGATGTGTGCCACAAAAATTATAAAGACACCAATAAAACAAAGGAAAATTGGTGATTCACGATAGGAGTCAGACTATTCAATAGATTACTTACTATACTATATTTTTTGTTTATTTGCAAAGACTCTTGTAAGAAACTAAAATCAGTAGAATTATGAGAAACACTTCTGTAAAGTGGGAACCATACAGTTGATTTCACATGCGGTACATGGCAGTGATTTCTGTCTGCATTCTGTACCACAGCAGTCTTCAAAAAATCAGTAGAATTATGAGAAACACTTCTGTAAAGTGGGAATCGTACAGTTGATTTCACATGCGGTACATGGCAGTGATTTCTGTCTGCATTCTATGTACCACAGCAAATAGTGGAACTAGTCTTGATTCAATAATTTCATACAGTAAGCTTTCTAAAAGTTTTTGTATCTGCAGTTTTACCAATATTGTATGACTATTATCCTTTTGTAATTTACTCCTTTCAATCTAGAATTGTTGTGGTTTGACAAATAATTTTATTATGTATAAATATAAGTCTATTTGATAAATATTTGAATAGATGATGATATTAATTTAAATTGCTACAAATATATTAAATAAGTATGCTTTTGTAATTTACTCCTTTCAATCTAGAATAGTTGTGGTTTGACAAATAATTTTATTATGTATAAGTATAAGTCTGTTTGATAAATATTTGAATAGATGATGATATTAATTTAAATTGCTACAAATATATTAAATAATAATAATTAATATTTCAGACAAGATTGCAGCGACTATTACACAAACTTCCAACAGCATTAGTCAAAAGGCTTAATAGGTAAGTATTTATTTTTTATGTAAATAAAAAATTAATAATTTGATAATAAGTAATCTGTAAATTGACATTAGTATTGTAAAATGGAATAAGAAGAATCATAGGATAAGATGTAAATTTTTGTATTCTTTATATAAACAAGTATACTTGCTTAATGTACATTCAATTAATGTATTTTTGCTATACTTTACTACCAATTCCCAGTGCCCTGTTATAATGTACTGACGAGAACATCTAAAATTTTTAAAACTGAAAATGTGCAATCTGAAATGGCTGATGCCATTCCAGATGGTAATTTTTTTTTGTATTTCATTGTAATAAACAACTATTTTTTTAAAGACATAAAATATAAGTAGTTACCATTTTTTCCTTGATTCTAACATAAATTTTTTCACATTTTGTAATTTTTTTGAAATTATCTTATGATTGATGCCAGAAACAAACTTTTCATTATCTAATTTGAAGAACCAAATCATCTCAATGTCACTAAGAAATAATAGGATTTTTCTATTAGCAATCATTATCAAAAGCATTACAAGATATACAAATAAAGTGAAAATACTGAATCAAAATGTGCAAAAGAAATTTCATTGCAATTAATTAATTAATGAAATAGAAAGTGCATTCAGTACACGATTGTCAAAAATATAACTCTTGTATCTCAGATAAATGCATAATGATAATAATAATGGATATTTACTTATTTATCAGAATCATTGAATATTGCATAAACTTGATTGGAAATATCAGAGATTGTCATGTCTACAGCATATAATGATACCTAACACTGCAGTCAATATTTTTTTTATAGTTGCTTGTAATATCTGTACTAAAATATTAAAAAAATATAACATTTCATATTAAATAATCATAAAATGTGAAGTAATGCATTAACTATATCTTAGTTTAATATTTAATAAACAATAGAGATTTTTTTTATTGCATATTTAATTACAAAGTTCATATTTACCATTTGGGAAAATTCAATCACATTAATTTCTTTAAACAAAATTATTTTTAATAAATATCAATCACAATATAAAATAGCATTTTATAATACATACAAATTTTCTAATACTGCAAAAAAAATACATTGTAAATCATCTCAATGTTTAGCAGATTAGAACCTTAAATATGATGGCAGACTTCCAATGTTCCAAATTATTATTAAAATTCTCTAATTCAACTTTTCTGCCAGCATATACATACATATATCACATTGCTTTTGTATATGCATCACAGAATTATCATTAGTTGGCAGGCAAAGCCTTTCAACAATATGCAATAGCTGCTAGTGTGATTCACTTCTAACTTATCACAATCTTTGACACAGTAGTTGCTAATCAGCTGTCATTGTGTTTATTTCTCTCGTTACAATTTTTGTATCTTGTTGTAACCCTGTCACATCAGTAAGAGAAATAATACTACTACTGAAAATTCCAGTGCAAAAAGAAAGCGAGGAAACCTTTAAGTTTAACTGCTTTAAGTTAAATAGAACACTAATTTATGAAAATATTAAAACAGAAATGAAACAAATTAAGAAAGTCCTTGATTTATGTCAGAATCAACTTACGACAGTAATGTTGGAATGGAATCCTCTCATAAGTCAAGGACTACCTGTATAACTATATAGCTGATAATGGCTTATGGAAGACTAAAAACATTTTCTGTGTAAAATAATATTTTCCTATAAGAACTATTTCTCTATATTGTTTATTATATCAGGAAGTAGTATAATGAATTAAAAATTGTGTCAAACTCATATATAACATAAAGTAAAAGTGAATATCTTTTGATGTCTATCATAGAATGAGATTAAGTGATTGCCAGATATCGTGCAAAAGCAGAATAAAATAGAAGAATAATAGTTTTATTATGCATTATAACATCATTTGCAACAAGATAGATTAATATTAATCTTTTTTATAATAATAAGACAATTAAATTATGTTATGCACATTATTGCTACAATAAAAAGCAGATGTAGTTGAATAGTATTTATCTGGATCAGATATTGTCTTAGTGTGTGGTAGACTTGACTTCTATCTCAATCGAAATTGTGGACTTATCTTTATCCAATTATAATAGTTTTTTAGACATTTGCAAATTTGTTTTGGATAGGATATGGTATTTTGTTCATTCATTTAAGGTTATTCTGCATAGTTGATGATCTAAGTTTTGAAATGGTTATAACCATCCCAACAAAGTTAAAGAAAGAAAAGATACTAAAAGATATTTTCTCTTTATCGAGTGGCCTACCAAACTTCTGACAGTACATTTTCCTCTTTTTTTTTATATTCTTATTCTGCTTTTATACTTCTCATATTTCATTCTTTGATAGTTAACCTTTTGAGTACACCCTCTTTGTTTTGTTAAACATAAAAGATAAAGTAATTTGTGTTAATTATTAACTATGCAATATATGAAAAATCTCAATGCATGCCATAAGTTTCTGACCCTTAATCTAGAATATTAATTAAAAATCTTACATCTCATGTTAATCTTGTCAAGAAGATTTAAATTTATTGTTTTATTTTTAGGGAACGCTATCCTCAACGAACTTGGGAAACTCCAATTCCTGAAAACTATAAATTAACAGATAAAGAAATAACAGAGTTTGTGAAAAGTATGAATCATGTTGTATTATTATCAATGTTTAGTAAGGGAGGAAGTAGTGATTGTGCTCTAGCCCTTCAGAATCTCTCTATATTACGTCCAGAAATTGTCATCCCTCCAGTATTAGAAAGGTAAATAAACCAAAATTATTAAATTTCAGTAACGGAATAAAAGTTGTTATTAATTTATTGGAACAAAATAAATATATATTAGTTTAAACGGAATAAAAGTGAGAAGTTTTTTCATTTTACAGATTATATTCATCATTGGAAACTCTTATTGAACCTCACTGTCTAACAGCTGCTATGCATTGCATTGTAGCAGTTGCAAGATCATTAATTAGAGGTGGAAAATACTATCCTGAAGGTTTGACTCATGTGATACCTCTTCTGATAAGTTCTTTACCAGGAATTGACCCAAATGATATTAAGAAATGCGTGGTAATCTTTATAACAAATTTTAAAAATTTCAGTTTATTTTTGTTTATTAATATTATAAAATGTTTCAGGTCACATTTCAATTTATTTCTACATTTACTACTATTATTACAATTATTGATTGTTCAAGAGCTCTTAATGAAAGAAATGATCTTACTGAAGTATGTTAATATCATTGTTTAAATTATACAAGATTAAGAGTGTTATATTTGAATAAAAATATAAATAATTTATTTCAGATTGAACAAGAAGTATGTCTTTCAACTGTACAGTTAGAAGATTTTGTACTTCAATTTATGGATAGGTTATTTTTTTGTTATTAGAAGATTTTAGTTTTGCTATTTATGTGAATATTGAAATTTATGATTATATATATTTTTTTAGATGTTTCCTTCTTATAGAAAATAATAGCTTAGAAAATCCAACAAAATTAGATAGAGAAACGGAACGTATGAATCCAGAAGAAAATATTCTCGAAGTAGGCTTATCATCAACTTTTAGTAGCATATTGACTCAGTGTTCACCTGATATATTTCAGGTAATAATAATGAATTTAAAAAAGATTATTTAATATGCATGTAATTATACAAAATAATTATTGACATTTAATTTGATTTTATTACAGACTGCCTTAAAGAAATTACAATCTTTTGTAACTAGTCACATTTTGGAGACTAGAGTTTCAGGAAAATATGCTGCTCATATGTGCCGTTCTGCTTGTCGGGTAATTTTATTTAATATTTGCATTTTTATTTCAGTATTTATCAATAATAATAATTTTTGATGATGTATTTGTTATTAATTACTCTATATCTTTTTTGCAATTTGTTAACATTATGAAAAATTTTTTAAATCAAATTACTTTACCAAATTTTGAATTTTTAATAGTTATCATATATTCTCTTATTTGAATTAAGCTGAATTAAAAACTTTTGTAAATCAATAAATACAGTTCAAATTAAAATAATTTGAGATATTTTCCATAATACATTTTCTAATAATAAATTATTTTCAATAGGTAAATCCTGAGCTAGCATTGAAAACATTTGTACCTCATTTTAGTAAACTTGTTATAGCTCTTACAGCTATAGAAGATGTTGCTAAAGAAGAAATACTTGATAATGAATTGCTTTTCAGTCTTTTATTACTCTCAGAGGTATTTATTACATTATACAATTTTCCTGTCTTATTATCCAAAATTAATGATGTCTTTGTATCTGTTTATATTTATATGTATTAATCATTATTAACTCATTCAGTGTCAAGTATTTTTTAAATTTAGAACCTAATTAATATGCAGAAAATTAAAATTGTAAAATCTCATTTAATTTTCATTGAAATCTTTTTAAATTTTCAAAATTTCAAAAGATTTCAATGCAAATTTTCAAATTGCATTCTTTGCTCTCTTTCTAACAATCATTTATTTTGAAATTTTATTTTTTCCACAATATTTCATTCATTATATGAGATCCACAGAAAACAATTTTCCTATACTAAATCTTAGACATCCAGTAAAAAAATATATAATTTTAGATAATGTATGTCCTCTGAACAAACTAATCCATAAATGAAGAAATTTACATCATATTTTCAAAAATAATTTATAAAAAATCAAGTGTTTGTGTAAATAGTCTAATTCTCTTAATATCTTTGGTAAAAAAAGTAAAAAATGAATATAATTATGTTTTATTTCCTTCAAAGAAAATTCTCATACATAAAATCATTTAAACAGGAAAAATTTTTATTAATAACAATTTTTGGAAAGACAATCTCTCCCTTCAGCTATTCTGAAGTGTTATATGATTTGACAGTTACATTTAAATTGAAATAAGCATAAATATTGATTATTTATCTTTCCAGAGTGACTGAAGAGATATATATCTTACCAAAAATATTATTGTTGAATTAAAAATAATTTTTCCTGCTTAAGTGTATATTGTATTTCAGTTTTTCTTCTAATATTTTTGAAATTAAAAAAGTGAATATACTCATTTTAAAAGTAAACATATATAATTTGACACTTTCTAGTATAATCAAGTTTATCAAAAAATAAAATGTTAACTTTCATACAGAGAATATCTTGTTACTTTTTTAGAATATAAATATTTGAGTTATTCTATTCAAATTGTCTGTAAACATTATTTTGAGTTTTCAATTTTTATTTCATGTTAAAATATTGATAGCAGTAGAATTTGATTAACTGCTTTAACATCTTTAAATGTTTATAAAGTAAATCAGTTTTAAAAATATTTGATTATTTATCATAGGTTGTTCGTTGCGATGGACGTCATGTATTGACTTACAAAAGTGAACTGGAGAAAGTTTTACATCGCACCCTCCATCTTAATTCAAGGCAGGGGTACTTGCTGGCAGGAGCATTACTTCGCCATACTTTAAGAAGTATGTCATTAATCTATCCACTCGATTATCGTAGTTCTTGCATTCCATGGGAGAAATGTCAGAATTTTCAAGAATATCTTCCAATTCGGGTAATAATAATAATTTGTATAATTAAATTTTTTTAATTTTTCTCTAGTAAAACAATTTATAATATCAACAAATTGATTTTTCTTAAGGATTGGGGAAAACCTGGTGACATCAATAATTTAGACATCTTATGGCATGTGCCTACTAAAGAAGAAATGGAATTTGTACAGCATTTATTAGAAACTTTTATAAAGCCAGAATTATTAAAATTATTAGAATGGAGTCAAGATAAAATAAGTTTGACAAGGTAAAAATATTTTATTTTTTTAATATGTTTTTCACTTTGTTATTAATATTTTATTAATATAATTCTTATTTAAAAAATTTAGAGATGAATTACAATGTAGCTTAAATTTAATACTCGATGGATTACTTGGAGCAGGCTTTTGTCTTCCACTGTGGGAAGGAGAATCTTTTAATGTGTAAGTTTATTTTGTATTGTAGTTTGTTTTAGTGAGATCAGTTAATTTTGAGATAGTAATTATAAAATTAATAATTATTTGTCATTTGTTTATAGAACTGAATCATCAGTGCCCTTATACTGCAACAGAGTGGTTGAAGTTGGTAGTATAAGTAAGTTAATTTTTCATATATATATATAAGATGATTACAAATAACTAGAGATAGGCATTTTAGACCCATTATAAATATAAAAACAAAATAGGATTATATCAGTCATAATAATTCTACTATTAAAAAGCAGATTTAGAAACTAAATCATTGCCTGTTATATTATATGTATGCCCATTTTAAATGAAAAATAAAATTATGAAATATTATAAGAATGATATGTTGTAATTATCACTGTTGATACACATAGATGAATATAAATCACTTATCATATTTACTTGATTGACTCTTAATATTAACACACAATAAAAAAACAAAATTTTTAGCATATAAAATATTTAATAATTGATTTATATTTAATTAAATTTATAAGTTAAAAAAGCAAAACCAAAATATGGAAAAGAAATTTTGTTACAATAGATGGAATGAAATTTAGACAGTTAAACATTACTAGAAGAGAAAGCAGGTATTCTGCATAAAAAAAATAATCACTGAATATTTGCTAATTGATTAAAACCATCAGGGATGTTAAATATTTTGTCAGAAATACTGAAGATTCTATTTCTGTATCAGACTTAGTGATGATCAGTGAATGTGAACCATCAATAAATTTTTTAGTAAATAATAGTAGAGGTATCAATATATAAAAAATAAAGAGAAAATACAATACATTATTTATACATTACAAGATCATTTATTTTGTAATGTGTATGAAGTAATGACTGGAACTTAATAAACTCAACTTGCAAATGAAAACTATAATGTCATTAAAAACAATAGTAAATAAGTATATAAATCATAACTAAAAATAAAAGTTTATTAAATGCTGTAAAATGGTAATGAAAATTTTATACCCCATGTTGTTTATAAACTGCATGCTATCATTTAGAAAAGTATATGTTTTGAGGAATTTGTTTTAAAACCGTAATAAAATCACTTTTATAAATATTAATCACAATTTAGAATTGAATTTTATAACTTGGAAAAAATGGTACTATAAAAAAACAGTATTTTATAATGCAGAAAATGCATTTTAAATGTCTATATTTAACATATTAATATAAGATTGCAAAAATTTTCCTTAAAAAAATTTCATATTATAAATGACTTTTACTGTAGAAGTGTTAATACAAAACAACCATTATTTTTCAATATTGAATTTTGATTCTTTAAACTTTTGTATTATCATTTTAGCCCAAATATTTCTATTCTAGATTTACAATGAAATCCATGTAATTATGATATGCCATAAATATGGTATGGTAAGCGACAACATGATTTGTTATATTAATCCCCTATTGATGAAATCATTTCTAATCAGATAGGCATAGAAAATCAGAATGGGTTGGCTTACAATTGGATAAATATGATATACTTAATTCTTTTCATTTTTCTCAGTTTCAATAATCAATTTAAATAGCCTTTTAAAAAAAAATCAACATATATTCATTCCCTATTTGATATCAATTTGTTTTACCAAATGTGATAGTCAAAAATTGAAGGTGAGTATATATTTTTAAAAATTTATATTCTTATTAAATCTTACCTAGATATTTATGCTAATAATGGGAAAGAAAATTCTATCTTTGATTTGTATCATCTTTACAGAATCATTTTTCATAATGTTTTAAATAATTATTAAAATTTTGTTAAATTATTTTAACAGATATAGCTTTTAAAGATGGTAGGAATGTTCGACAGACCTATGCTGAAATTATTCAAGAAGTTTTAAGTAAGAGAAATATTATAGTTAAATTTATTATTTAATACTATTTTTTTACAAAAATATTTAAGATTTTTCATTTGCTTATATTTTATCACACGAAAAAATTATAACCATTCATCAAGCTGTAAACTACCCCTTCACGGGGGTGCACCCCACCCCACGGAGACCCCGGTGCCATGGGGAGATAAAACTGGGTGCAGCCCACCGAAGAGATGAAACCAAGCCCCAAGGTCCAGGGCCCGTTGGGGTGGGCCCCCACCCGACAGGGGCCTCTTGATCCCTGGTGGTGCAGCCCCACCCCATGGGCCCCCCGTGGGGTTTCATATCCTTATGGGCTGTGGGCCCACCGGGGAGATGAAACCCAATGGGTCCGACGAGCCTAGGGCCCATTGAAGGGTGGGGCCCCTGCGGGCCCACTTGTGGAGTGGGGCCGTCGGGGGCACGGCACCTGTGAGGTGCAATCTCCACGGGCTCCTGTGCAATTACTACACATTTGAACTGATGCTTAATAAGATATATAGTAAATAAATTTGCAAGATAAGCTATTATTACACAATATGCTGTGTTATATAAAGTATTATAAGTTAGATTAGATCACAACAGTATATTTCCGCTCATTTATATGAGCGGGGAATTGATCACAACAGTATATTTCCGCTCCTCGTATATAAAGTATTATAAGATTAGATCACAATAGTATATTTCCGCTCATTATATGAGCGGGTAATTTCTAGTAAAAATAAATACAATAATCTGTTAATAAAATGGAGCGGGGAATTTCTAGTTAAGAGAATTTAGGAAAATTGCTAGATCCTTCCTCAGGTAATTTCTAGTCTATTATAATTGCAATTTCAATAATAAAATTTTAAAACTCGTGTGCGTGCACGTGCGTGTGTGTGTGTGTGTGTAAGTAAAATTTATTGCATGTGTCTGAAATTTAGCATTCCTAAACTTTTGTTATCCAAAGTAGCAACCTTGTCATCTTACTACTAATTATAATCTGATTATATTAATTGATATGAAAGTATAATAATATTATAAGTTTACTATAAGTTATATAAATTTAATTTATATAAATTTTTTAAAGGAAAAGTATGAATTTTTGATATTTTTAATTTTATAGAATGTCTGTTGAAGGAATTATTGCAAAACCTCGTCTCAGAGGTCTCCTTCGTCGAAGATTACAATTTCATCTTACAATGGCTGGTTTACTTTCAACATCTGCTGCTGCTGCATGGTGGTTTCTGGTAGCTCTTCCCAGGAGAAAACGCTATGCTGATTTTTATAAGTACAAATATTTTATTTAAAAAAATAGTAAAAATATTTCAAAGTCTAAGTTTGAGATATCAAACTAATTTATGATAGTGTAGGTCCCTGAGTTATGCAGTTAGTAAAATATTCCTGAATAAATCCAAAAATTTGTAAAGCCAACAATGCTTAAATTTGATATATTCAAATGAATACATTTTCAAATGGCATGGTAAATGAAATTCATGAGCATGCTTTAAGCATAGATATGAAAATTTAAGTTCATAGGTGATATTTTTGTGAAAAAGTAAATTGTTTAATGAATTTTTTATTTATTTTATGGAAGTTTAATAAAAATAGACTTACCCATCCACATATCTCTGAAATTGCATAAGTTGGGACTTGTTATATTTATATACTTTAATAATGAATGGAATTAAGGATGGCTGGAACTGGTTTAAAAAGTGTTTTCCAATAAAGTTTTCTGAATTAAATGATGCACAGCACAACTTTAAGTGAAAAACATAATTTATTAAACAGGATAAATACTTTATTAACAGTAGTATTTATCCTGTTTAGAGCTTTGTATTTTGTTTGCATTTTTGTGAGTGTAACAGGATGGCTTTAAAATATATAATTTATTGTAAATTAAAGTATTTTCAGCTTTAATAAGCCATTATCAGTAAATCTACTAAAGATTATTAAAATATATTAGATATAGAACATTAGTTTAAAGAACCAGAATGCAGGAGCTTGGAACATTTAATAATTTAAATATTATTGATAATATGAGTTAATATTATAAGGAATTTATATTAGGAGTAATATTGCCATACAATAGACTTAATACTACTTATCACATGGTAAAGAATATCAAATCCCTATTCAAGCACATAAACATTCTATGTATACACTATACCAATCTATAATAATACACTACAACAACATGAAATATACATAGGTAGTACAGTAAGGGTTTTAGCAGTCAGACTTAAAGAACAAAAACGGTATACAGGCACCTAGACTAACAATTGCATTGGCAAAGAAGGTCTATAAATACAATAAATATCTTCTTAGATAGGGCCAAAGTGATAAAGCCTCTTAACCTTTAATGCTCCTCATTAAATTTTTTACCCGTTCCGTAACGCTCCAACGCGGTTTTTTTAAAACTGCCGATATTTCGTTTTTTTGCTATAACTTTTCTTTGGCTGATCATATTGATACAAAAAATTGCAATTTTGTAGCTAATATAAAATTAATTTCTATAGATATCTTAACCTTTAATGCTCCTCATTAAATTTTTTAACCGTCCCTTAACGCTCCAATGTGGTTTTTTAAAAAAGCCGATATTTCGTTTTTCGCTATAACTTTTCTTTTGCTGATCATATTGATACAAAAAATTGCAATTTTGTAGCTAATATTATGCTGTATTATTCTGTTTTTTTAGTTTTGAATTATTTCTTTATAAAAAAAAATAAAAAAAATATTGTGAATGCTAAGCCTAATGGACGGGAAGGTTATTATTGTGATATTTTTCTTGAAATTTTTTTTTCTCATAGTAAAAAAAACGTGAATGCTATGCCTAATGGACGGGAAGGTTATTATTGTGATATTTTTCTTGAAATTTTTTTTTTCGTGAAAAAAACGAATTTTTTTTAATATAATTACATACTTTATAGTATTTTATATCAAAATGTAATAATTATATGTTAGATTTGAAATATTTTTTGATCTAATGAAGGTTGTTTATATCATATATACATAATTGTTGATATTTCTTCATTTCGATGTTTATGATTTTTATCCTTATCCCTCTGGTGACAGTTTTTCGATAGAACCCTGTTCATTCTTTTATTTTATGTTATATTTCTTCAAATATTTAAAAATTGATAACTTTTCAGTGCATTTTTTATGTTTTTGTATTAATTTATATTTATTTACTATATATATGAAAATTTCTTTGTATTTTTAGGTAATTTAGCTGTTTGGTTGCTGCTGACCTCTGTCAGAAGTAATTTGTACCAATATTCTGCTGTTTTCATCCAATTTTTTTACGAAGGTTGTTTATATCATATATACATAATTGTTGATATTTCCTCGTTTCAATGTTTATGATTATTATCCTTATCCCTCTGATGACAGTTTTTTGATAGAACCCTGTTCATTCTCTTATTTTATGTTATATTTCTTCAAATATTTAAAAATTTAATGAAGGTTGTTTATATCATATATACATAATTGTTGATATTTCTTCATTTCGATGTTTATGATTTTTATCCTTATCCCTCTGGTGACAGTTTTTCGATAGAACCCTGTTCATTCTTTTATTTTATGTTATATTTCTTCAAATATTTAAAAATTGATAACTTTTCAGTGCATTTTTTATGTTTTTGTATTAATTTATATTTATTTACTATATATATGAAAATTTCTTTGTATTTTTATGTAATTTAGCTGTTTAGTTGCGGCTGACCTCTGTCAGAAGTAATTTGTACCAATATTCTGCTGTTTTCATCCAATTTTTTTATTTATTTTGCGCGCCGTGTGATCAATGCGCTTTAAAAATGGTGGAACAACGAATTTTTTTATTTGTTATTTATCTAATATAAATAAAATTATTTCCTCCCATTTTATAAAAAAAAATATTCATGCTCTAACTGTCCCCTATTTTTACAAAATGAAACAGCCTAATTACACAACGAATTTTTTTATTATTTGTTATTTATCTCATATAAATAGAATTATTTCGTCCCATTTTATAAAAAAAAAAAATATTCATGCTCTAACTGTCCCCTATTTTTACAAAATGAAACAGCCTAATGACTCTGAGGGGAGAGGGTCAGAGTCTGCATCTGTTATTAGACACCTGTTGTAAATATTACTTGTGTTAGGTTGCATTCCTGACGTTGTGAGAATATAATGTTGAAATAAATTGAATATAGGAAATAATTCATAATCCTGAGGGGAGAGGGTCAGAGTCTACATCTTGTTATTAGTCACGTGTTGTAAATATTACTTGTGTTAGGTTGGATTCCTGACGTTGTGAGAATATAATGTTGAAATAAATTGAATATAGGAAATAATTCATAATTATTTTTTATTTGCAATGCTATATTTAGTAAGTTATAATTTTCGATTGATTACAGAATAATTTTAGTATTTTATTTGAATAAAAATTTATTTAGAAAAACTTTGTAAATTTTATTTTATAGTTAGCAGATTTTTTTTACTTTTTTTTCTGTAATTTGCGCCGCTTTCACTAACAAAAAGCATCAATTGTACAGATAATTAGCATTTAGTGTTGATTTTTTTACTTTTTTTTTCTGTAATTCACGTCGCTTTCACTAACAAAAAGCATCAATTGTTCAGATAATTAGCATTTAGTTTTGTTGTTTTATTTATATATCTAAATTATTTTGATTATATATAAGAAAAATAAAGTTATTGAAAATTCAAATATATAAAATTAGAATTTTTTTAATGCTATCTTTAGTAAGTTATAATTTTGGATTGATTACAGAATAATTTTAGTATTTTATTTGAATAAAAATTTATTTAGAAAAACTTTGTTAGTTTAGTTAATTCCCATACATTTGAGTCGTTCACACTCTGAATTTCTCTATCCATAGCACTTCTCCAATCATCTGCATCTTTCATTTTGATTGCCTGCTCATAGTTACTCGGAGTGTCTTTAACAAAGTATAAATATGGATTACCATAATATTGAGGTATACCTACATTCCTTCTTGGTCTATCGGTTCTACCTGTCCTAGCTTCCCCTGCTGAACCTGGATTATCTTCTAAAGTTCTTGTGCTGTATCCATCGGTTTGACCTTGAACAACTGGTTCAAGGGATGTAGTGAGAAACTTCTTCCTCTCTGTTGTACGGTGACAGTAGATTTAAGCTTAACGATAAATTACGTGTAGACGTTTCCTTGTCAGTACATAATATTGTTCCTCCGGCATCTTGTTCCGTAAAAGTAGCATCTCTTGAGTTAACAGTCATATCTCTCTCTGGATTGTACAGTCGGTACGATGGTGGATTCGAATTATATCCTACCATAATGCATTTTTCAGCTCGAGGACTAAATTTACTGTTTCGTCTAGCTTTATTAATGTGATTAAAAGCGATACATCCAAAGACTTTGATATACTTTAATATCGGTTTCTCATCAAACCATAATTCATAAGGCGACTTGTCATTTAAGGTTTTGGAAGGAAGCCTATTCCTTAAATAAAGTGAAGTATTGAGAGCTTCACTCCAGAACTCGAGTGG